>APFE030209414.1:6455-70632 GCA_000404065.3 Pinus taeda
TTTGATTGTTGCTAGACCCCTGTTGGGCTAGTAGGGATCGCCTCTATCCGTAGAGGGGATTTACCTATCCAACACCCACTCCCACCAGTTAAGCTCCTAAATATCAGGCAAGTGGTCATGTGGGGTTCCATGAGTCCAAGGGTTGAGCCAACGGCCCACCCTAATAGTCAGAGCCCCCATTCCACTTGGTGTGTGGTCATGTGGGTGACATATGACCCCAGGGTTTGCCCTGACTTCGTAGCACCTCTGCCTAGCCTCTGTTACTGCAATCACATGGTGGTTCATGGAACCTTGGGCTGGGGCTAAGATTGAGCCCTCAGATCCTCTCTGCATGCATTTTTTTGGGTGGTAAGGTGACTGGGGGTCATGGCTTAGCCCCGACCTTGACCCCGTTGCCTAATACATATTCTGTTACATTTTAAGTAAAAACACGCTACTCTGTATATCAAGTAACATGTGCAATGCAATTGGAAAAGCGCTGCCATGCTAGTTTATAGGTCCTGTGTTTGACTCCCGTGGAGGTTAGCTCAGTCACGAACCAATTTTTTTAACCTCTATTGGGGTGCCACATGGCAGCCCATGACTGGGCCACGTGGCATGACTTCGTTGGTCCATATAAACCACAGTACGAACCAATCAAATTTGATCATCAACCAACAAACCAGAACCTGCCAAGTGTGAGCCTATCATTGGTTCGTACCTTACACAACCACCCTACTGACTGAACATTACAGAATCCCAGTCTGCTGCCCTGCTCAAATTTTAGCTGTTTTCCAAACAGTAAGCACACGATAACTTGAGCATACCGTATGAGATTGAGGTGAAACGAACATCATTGGATTCAAAATGACGAGCACCTTGATTTGGCAATGGTTTCAAGAATTTCTGGGCAATTTCATTTTTGAGCTTAAAACTGATCACCTGATCACACCTCCCCACTAGGAACTTTTGGAATCCAAAAGTTTACTTCCCTAGTCAATATAAAGAGGCTGAAGCTCAAAAACACCCAAAAACTTAATCCAAAATTCATAATTTTCGATTGATGCCCTTCAAGCCCCAATGAAGGCACGTCACCTATCTTCTTCATGAAGATCCGCTGTCTTGGAAAGAATTGAGCCAACATTATTATCGCTATTGCAAGAACAAAATACTTATGAGTGGAATATGAACATTCTATTTACTCTCATCTTTACATGGCTAAAAAACACTTCATCTTGAAGTTAAACTGTTGAAGACAAACTTGACTCCATCTTCGAATTCAGAAGCAAAACAAACTTGCTTTAATGTCTTCAAGCTAAGTTTGTACATAAAAAGTACATTGCTGCAAAATTTTCCATGATATGATTGACCTTGCCTACAAAACGTAGTCATCTTATACAATCTTGAAAACAAAGATTCTATTCAAACAAGTTTCAAATCGAATACTTGTATCAGTGAACATATGACAAACTTGTAGACAACTTTGAACGTCAATCTTTTATATTCACAAAAGTCCTTAAACATGTGGACTATAATAAGCCAATACATACATTAATGAAAAAAATATACTTGTTGAACATAGTGACAATGGTTTTTCACTTTAAAAAAGTACCTAAAGAGGTAATGACAACAAGTAATTACAAAATTTACAAAACAACTTTACAATAAGTCTACCAAAACTTTGCCTCTCCTAGGCTTATGGTTCTCTTCTTGCATCATATTTGTCTTGAAGGTCGCTTAGGATTGCTGCGATTCCTCTTTGCCACCTCTTGTTTCGCTTGCATTATGTAGCACAATCTCTTTACCTTTCTTTGACCGAAGCTTTGGATGTAACTTCCAACATCATTCAGTGTCATGTCCACGCACCTTGCAATGACTACACAAGAACTTTCTCTTGTTTTCTGACATAGAATTTCTCTCATGTGAAGGAGAGTCATAATGTTTGATAGCTAAACTTTGGTTCATTATTTTAACCATTATCATACGGTTCTCACATACAACCACACAATGGTCAAATGCATCACAAGATGTACAAGGATACTTATTCCACAAGTATTCAAAATTTTCATGCATTGGAAAACATTCTGGAGAGTTATACTTGTCTTTAGGGCTACAAATTTGACGATTGTCACAAGGTCATGACATCTCATCCTCAAATGGTTGATGTGCCTCAAGCCATTTGGAGAATTCTCGAAATTCCTTTCGACCATATCCCAATCCCATATACTTCGGTCTCTCCTAAACCATAATTGGATTGGTAACACCTTGGCCATTTATGTGAAGACCTCCACCTTCATATCCCATCTTGGAAAGAAAATTCATACCTATGCCTTTGGTATGTTTCTCAAACACTGCAAAAGAGTTGTTATGCACATAAATGGAAGGAGTGGTACTTGAGATGCTAATTACCTCCTTAAAGTTGCCATTCATCTTTTCAACTTTTGATGATGATGATGATGGCCAACTCGTAGATGACTCTAGCCACCCACTCTTATCCACTAGAATATGGTGTGCTTCTTGAATATGTTTGCAAAATTCACATGCAACACATTCCACATATGGTCCAAAACCACTATTTGAACCACGACTACATATTGGCTTCATTCTAGAGGTTTCTCCTACTGGTACAAGAGTAGAAATTTTTGCAACTTGCTCATCAGGCACTTTCTGTACTACAAAGCGCATGTGCCCCTTCTCCTCTTCATATATCTCTAACATCGTTCTCAACTCTATGTTCTCCATTGGAAGAGCCAAATTTTGCTCCTCTAGCTCTTGGAGACTCTTTTTTCTTCCCATTCTTGCAACTTGGTCAACTGGTGCTCTGATACAAAAATTGATCTGAAATTGGATTAGGTGATTTATTCCTCTTCTCCAAAATCAAATAAAACAAAAATTAGGACTGTTTTGATGCTTTTCAAGGTAAAAATGGGTCTTGAAACAACAATATTTTCCAATGTATCTTCAAATGATGAATTAGTCTTCATATGTAACTCAACATAATGAACATAACAACATATAATCCATGCAGGCAAAATTAAGAGCATAACAAAAGGTTTTTTAATGGAGTTCACCCCTCTTGAGCTACATCTCCAAGCTTGTCAACATGACTAGACGACTCATATATTCAATATCAAATGAAGTACATAAACATTTGCTGTAGGTAAACATGTGGCTATTACCCCTACAAGGTAATGTTCTCCCACAAAGAAATCTCACAGATAACAACAACTCAAAGAATATTCTACAAAGATGACATCTTCCAACAGAAATGAGCTAAAAAGAGCACGTGAACACTTCAATTCCACATTAAAGCACATAAACAAAACTTCTTGTTGAGATAAGTTAATCTTGAGCTGAACCCTACAAGTTACGCTACTGCAAAAGACTTCTGAAGATGAGAATACCTCTACAAGTTCTTCTCCATGCCCAAATTACTTCCAGAACTGCTTCCAAACCCTAACTGATCCATACACATTTAGTCTCAAACTTACAAAAATACTCTGTAGATGTGCTCAAATAAGAAATTAGAGGTCACCAATGGATTGAGAACATCCAAAAACTCATAAATGGACTCTTTCTGAGCTAAATTTGGCCAAAAACTCCAAAAGCTATGAGCTCCCAAGCTCTCTCATTAACTTGACTATTAATGATCCTACAAATTCAACCTTATGTCTAACGGTCCTACAAATCCACCTGAAATTCGCTAACTGAGTGACAAATTCACCCTTCACCAGTGCTTTTTGTTGGATGATTAATTTTGCCAATGACCCCATAAGTCTGAAAATTTTGGTCATATTGGCACATAGGTCCGAGGGCTAGGCCTTAACTCCCGCCCCCGCTGGTTAAGCTCCTAAGTCTCAGGCACGTGGTCATGTGGGGTGCCATGTGTCCAAGATCTGGGCCAATGACCCACCCTATGTCAAAGCCCTTGTTCCGCTTGGCGCGTGGTCTTGTGGGTGACATATGACCCCAGGGCCTAGCCTCCGTTGCTGTGGGCACATGGTGGTTCACAAACCTTGGGCCGGGGCTAAGCCCGAACCCTTAGCTCATCTCCTCCTACGGTTTTGTGGGTGCTAAGGTGACCGGGAGCCAGGGCTTAGCCCTGGTCCCATCCCCCAATACATATCCTGTTACATTTTAAATAAAAACGTGCCACTCTATATATATCAAGTAACACCTGCAGCGAAATTGGAAAAGCGTTGCCATGCTAGTTCATAGGTCTCGTGTTCAACTCCCATGGAGGTTAGTTCAGTCATGAACCACATTTTTTGACCTCTATTGGGGTGCCATGTGACATCCCATGACTGGGCCACGTGGCACGACTTCATTGATCCACATAAACCACAATATGAACCAATCAAATTCAACCATCAACCAACAAACTAGAACTTGCCAAGTGTTAGCGTTTCATTAGGCCGTACCCTGCACAGTCGTCCTGCTAACTCAACAATACAGAATTCCAGTTAGCTGCCCAGCTCAAATTTTAGTTATTTTGCTAAATGGTTAACACACGATAACTTGAGCATACAATGTCATATTTAGGTGAAACTAATGTTGTTGGATTTAGGACGACGAGCACCTCGATTTGGCATTGGTTTCAAGAATTTTTGGGAACTTCCATTTTTGAGCTTAAAATTGATCACTTGATCAACATCATATCAAAATGGTCACCATAAACATCCTATTAACTTTATTCAAATCCTCATTACATCACTAAAAAAATCTGACGATATACTTTTACAAACTAATAATAAAAACAATATATTTAACAATAACATAGATTTTAATTTAGCTATATTTAAACTAAGTAGCAGGGGCTAGCTACTATGTAGCACTTGTTCATTTGATGTTATAAGCTATCTCTACTATACTTTACCCCTTGTTAGGAATTTGTTTACATTAATACTCCTCTCAATTTTGTGTGTTTTAACATATTCTTCTTAAATGTGATAAGAAATTATGATATGACCCCAAGGAGGGCATATATGGGGTTGAATTTATATGATATGAATATAGGGGGGGCATATAATTAAGAGGTCACATTTGCAATGTGCAAATAAGTGCACATACAGATCATTTAATCATTATTAAGTACATGTAATTTGGATTTATGAATGTGTTTGGGTATTTGGAGGAGTGTCCCCTCTTCTTTAAGGGTTATTGTGTAGCTTATCTCTATTCTCTATCTTGGAGTTATAATCCAAGCTCGTATTGGTGTAAATGGTGTTTACTTTTTATTTCTTATCATATTTTATGTTGGGAATCATGATTTCAGTTAGAACAAACCCTATAGGTGTTAGTCGACGATCACATTGCCAGAGATAAGGATCCACGAGAGGCGGTTATTTCATGTCATGAAACATACGGGGATCACTAGTTTATCTAATGTCCGAAAATATCACGCCCAACATGATCCAGGTGTGTATCGAACTTGTGACCTGCACTTTGATACCACTTGCTGGGAATCATGATTTTAATTAGAACAAAACCTGCATGTGTTAGTCAACGATAACATTTCCAGAGATAAGGATCTATGAGAAGCAATTAGTCCATGTCAGGAAAACATGGGGAGCGTCGATTTATCCAATGTCCAACATTTTAAATATTTGGTATCAAAGCATGGGGAATATATGGGATTGAATGTATATGATATGAACCCAGGTGGGGTAAATTAGGAGATAAATGTATATGCAATAGGGTCGACCTAATAATAAAGGGGTTACATGTGAAATGTGTGAATATGTCTTAGATATATTCTAGTCATTACTGAGGACTTGTGATTTGGACGCATGGATGTATTTGGTTATTTGGAGGAGTTTCTCTATTTTTTAATGAGTTATTGTGTAGTTTATCCCTCCTACCTATCTAAGAGTTTTAGTTCATGCTCACATTAGTGCATTTGGTGTGTAATTCTAATTTCCTATGATATTTTAAATAATTGGCGGATAACACATTACCCTCACTAGAGCTTTGAATGCTATGTGTCATGGGCTGCCTTTGACATGTGGTTGTTAACTATGTGATATTATTGGGTATCCATATATTGCCGTATCACTGTGTTGGGATACTCCATTTTTGTGTATGTTGTCTTCAACTAGTGTTTGATGTCATTATGATGTTATAGGGCATATTTGTTTGATCACATCTCCATGTTGGGAATCTCCATATTGGTATATCCTTATATTATGATTTGTTCCACATTAATAAATTAACTTGTGGTTGTTGTCCCTATGATGTTATAGAGTATTTTTTTTATGGGCATATCCCTATGTTGACATTTAATTCTAATGAGGCTAAGCCTTTAACTCCTCACATGTCCTCTAACTCTTATATCACATCCTTGTGACCTATCCTTCACGTCTCATCATACTTTTTTGTATTTTTACTTTTACATTTTCACAAGTTTTATATGTATGCATGTATGTATGTACACACACACACACACACTACTTTAAGGAGGAAGCAATTTATATATAAAATCATTTTTTACAAATTGAACATTTGGATCATTTAGAAAGTGAGCTAAAGTGGGTTCTACAAAGAAAAAAGTCAACCCCAACTCCAAAATAGTTAGCAATTGCTAATTACATGCAAGTGCTAAATGTGGAGATAAATTTGACATTATAAGACATCATCTTGGTAATTTTGAGAAAGGGAAAAAAAAATTGGACAAGGACAAAAAGAGCTAGGAGAAGTACAAAAAAAATTATTGGATAAACTTGATGTGTTAATAAAAAAGGAAGACAAATTTGACCAGTTAATAGAGTAGTCTTAGAAACAACAACAAGTCCTATTAGCAATGAGAAATGATGACAATAATGAAATATTTATGATATTTAATGATCATAACAAAACAATTGACCAACTAACCAAAATGCTTCCTTAAATGTGCCACCATAATCTATAAAATCATCCATGTCCACTTCCACACAATCATGTATCAAATATGAAAATATACCAAGCCAACTTGTTGAAATGTGGCACTTGCGTTATAAAGTCCAAAAGAGCAATAGTTGGTAGGAAAAGGTTCCCCATGGGCAAGTAAACGTGGTATTTTCCTCATCCTTAGGGGTTGATTAGATTTAAATATATATACTAATCCCATTGAGGAAAGAAAAATGTTTCTTCACTATTAAGGCATCTAAGACTTGACCAATGAAAGATAGGGGGAAATGGGTCTTTGGAAGTAACTTTGTTGAACTCTTCGTAACCTTCACAAATTTTCCTTTCTCATTTTTGTTAGGAAATATGACAAGGGATGATACCCATTGACTATAAGATATGAGATAGATGAAATTCACATTTGA
Organism: Pinus taeda; assembly: GCA_000404065.3. Taxonomy (NCBI): domain Eukaryota; kingdom Viridiplantae; phylum Streptophyta; class Pinopsida; order Pinales; family Pinaceae; genus Pinus; species Pinus taeda. The sequence goes on from APFE030209414.1 coordinate 13,742, forward strand.
TAAACTTTGTAACTCTTCCTTCACTATCTAATGCATTGCAAGGTTTATTTGAATTGTGGTTGTTAAACTGATTGGAAATGTTCCAAGAGATATATAGGATCAGGGCAAATATTGGATGGATTCCCATCATGCCAATACATTCCCATGCAAATGCATCAACATACTTTTGTAATAGCTCGATGGGTTGTTTCTTTTATGGATTTTCTAGTCTAGAGTTAATATTGAGTATTTTTCCTGAACTAATTTCTACAAGCATACTAGATGTTGTTATGATTATAGGGTACAAATAGGTAGGTATATGATTATATTAATCTTTTACAGTAGAGATTAGATGTCTATCTATTGATATTTTCACAACATTATTGGTGCTAGAATTATGATTAATTATGACATCACAAATGAGATCGTCATATAAGGTTTTATTTTAAAATAAAAGGTCAATCAACCATTTAAAAGTGTCAGATATTTTCATCATCATTGTCCTCATTTCCTACCCACCTTGGTACTTCTTAACCTAACCTTGGTTTAGTGGGAGGATATAGGGTGAGTTTCTTTGTAGAGTTTCCATGAGGAATATATATTTCCCCAAATCTACAACTAATATAGGTATCACAAATGGATAACCATGGCCTACCTAAGATTAAGGAATAACCCCCAAGATTGGATTTTGGTTCAAAAAACCATAAAATATCTTGGATGCTCCCAATAATCTACAAATATAACTACATCTTCTATGATACTTTTAGGTATGATAATGGATCGATCAACCATTTGGAGGACTATAAGAGTTTACTGTAGATTGGTCAATTTAAATGTTTCCATGGCTTCCTTGGTCATAACATTTATGGTGACTCCTAAATTGATTAGATTGTTAGGAACACAAATAACGCAAATATGCAACTCTTCCAATAATCAAATATGCAAGTTGATCAATTACTTGGATAGTTGGAGGATCCCTCCTCTTCTTTACTAGTTTCTTTAAGAACAATTCTCCTATAACCTTCGTAGAAATAGGTGCATACTTGATGACTTGAAATAATGGTATCTTAACATACACATTCTGTTATGAAACCAACTCATAAAAGATATAAAAGATAGATCAACAACATTGAAATCAGCCTCTTCGAGGGGGAAACCTCCTTTACATTACACAAATGAACAATTCTTGGATGATACAAATGACAATACCTTCTTTCTATATATAGGAGTCTAGGGGGTCATAATATAATTAGAGCCAACATAACAATAATAATGTAAGGGCACAACAATAACAATAGTGGGCTTCTATGGGGCATAATAATAACAATATGGGGACTACATGGGCACAATAATATAAAAAGGGGCTTGCACTAATAACTATAAGGGATTACACTAGTAGTATATGGACCTAACATGCCCCTCTCCTTAAAAAAGTGTTGTCCTCAATGCTTGAGTAGTTATGGATGCTTTTGTATAAAATTATCATCCTTCCATGTGGAATATTTAGCAGGTAAGTTCTTCCACTTGATGAGATACTTTGAAATTGATCGATTTCGTAGCTATCAATTTCTCGGTTCTATGATTGCTTCAGGTTCCAATATGATTTTTCCTTCCTTGTCAAGTTCTAGGACTATTGTTTGAACTGAGATCTTCTGTAACTTTTGAATGAGTTCCCACCCTGCTTCATCATTCTTCCATTCACCCCTTTCTATGTTTATTGAATTTGGTTGGATAATTATACCAATCTCTAGCATTTATGCAACCATACGTTCAATTTCACTTTTTTGGGCATATGGATATCTGTAAGGCCTGATGTTTGGAGGAACACTTCCTGGAATCAAATGAATAGGATGAGCATCATAAAAAATAGGCAGGAGGCATTTGGGAGTCTCAAATACATTGGAATGATTATCCAAGGCTTTTTGGAGATTTGGAGAAATAGATGATTTTGATGTGGGAACCTCTAGCGAACATAATTTTGCAATTACGCCTCAATGTTATTTCTTTAGAATATTTGTCATTCCGTTAGAGCTGATTATCTTTCCCGATTTACCTGTGATACCCCTTAATTCAACTTCATTTCCTTCCGAAGAAAATTTCATGAAAAGTTCTTGAAAATTAAAAGCTATTCTACCCAAGGATTGTAGCCACTGGACTTCTCGTACAACATCAGCACCACCCATTGGAATGGAAATCATTGGGCTATTCAATACACATTCTCCCATGAATAGTTTAATATTATGGCATTTTCCAAAGCAATTTATGGTTCCTCCACTTGTAATCATCACTTGACACTTTGGTGCTGGATATAGGAAGCAATTCAATTCCTTGGCTATCTTACAATGAATAAAATTATGGGTACTACCTGAATCAATCAACACTATTAGCTTTTTCTTCTTGATATGTCTTTCTATCTTGATATTTTGAGGAGTGGTAATTCTGGCCAATGCATTACAAGCTATGGTCGGATTCATTTCTTATTTCTCTAGGGTTTGTTCCTGGTGTATATCCTCTTCTTTTGATGTTTCTTGTTCTTTTTCTTCCTCATCTTCAAAATCCATGTAAAATAATTTCTTTTCAGCACACTTATGACCTTAAGTGTATTTGCTATCACAACTGTAAAAAAGCCCTTTTGCTCTTTTTTCTTCCAATTGTTTTGGTGTCAACCTTGTAGGTTGTGGAAGGCTAGGGGCAACAACACTTCCATATTTATAATTGTGAGTGGTAGGCTTCCTTTTTGCCATAATTTTTCTTTCCAATTTTCTTTCCAACCTGAATGCCTTCTCCAATGAATCAGGTTCCCAAAGGAGAACCTCATGTTGGATGTTATCCTTTAAAGTCCCTATGAACACATCAATCCTATGTTCCTCTAGAATATATTTTACCCTTATATTCAATTTTTGGAAGTCGTCAATATGCTCTATCATTGAACCCTTTTGTTTGAGATTTATCAATTGGCTAAGAAAAGTGTTTCTTTTTGTATCCTCATAATTTGCCATCATTTCTTTCGTAAAAATTTTGCAAGTGGAAATTTTTTTACGAGAGCAAAGCCATCAATACCATACAAAATAATTTGGTTCCAAATATAAAGTTGCAATGTGTACCTTTTGTGTGTTTTGCACATTATGGATATCTAAATATTGCTCCATCTGTAGTATCCATGTTATGGGATCCTTGCCATCAAATTTCCTCATATAGATCTTTGGAACATGCTGGGTCTTCAATCCACCATTAGAGTCTATGGAATCATGAATAACATTATTTTGTTCTCATCATGAATTTTCTCTACTACCTTTTCGCCATTAGGAAGCCTTTATTATAGCAACTTTGTCAAACCTTCCTTCAAACCTTCCATGTCTTTCTTCAAATCTTCAATGTTGTCATTCTTCGAATCATGATTAACATTTATTTTGTTCTCATTATGAGTTTTCTCTACTACCTTTTCATCATTAGGATGTTGAAAAGTGTGCAACAAGAAATGCTAAATTTAGAATGTGCTAAGAATAGACTTACTAAAAATATCAGTTTGGCCAGTGAGGTCATTGACCACATTGGGTGAGAGGTGAAACTGCTAAAAATAGAAAGTTCTAAAAATAACATTTCTAGGTCCCTTCCTATTTATAGCAGTCCTAGTCTATCTATAGGAAGTAAAACTAATTTTGGTCTTAACAATAGTTGGAAATATTAATTAATTAATTCTCCACGAGTTAATTAGTTAAGGAAAATCAAACTTGAAGTCTTTGTGAGAACATGCAATTATTTCTCCACTAATTGGGGAATGTGTCCTTGATTTTCTCCACTGATTGAGCAATTAAGAATGAGTTCTATATTGAGAGGATTAGTTGACTTAGTTTAACTTAGTCAAGTTCAGTTAGATTAATTTAACAAGTTGTTAAATTAATGAGATACAGTTTGTTGATGCTTGCATGCATGTGACAACTATTATTTCTAGATAACTATGTATTCACTCATGGATAACTGATGCATGTCAGTTCTGTCAGAGACCCAGCTGAGATCAGAGAGGGGATAGTGTACTATCAATTGGATGAATATTTTTCCTATAAAGGAAGCTCATCCATGATGAGGATTTATCTCCTTCAGGTTTGTGCAGTTATTTCAGAGGTCAGTGTTGTGTGTGAGGTGAGAATAACACAGGCTGTAGCTGGACGACCAAGAAAAAACTGTGCATAGAAATAGGAGGCTTGGAGGGCATAGGAGAAGGTTTGTGAGAAGACTTTGAATGTCTATGAGTAGCAGAGGGATTGTATTGAGAGCTCAATAGCTTCCGAGCTAAGGCTTTGTGTAATCCAGACTATATTTCCACTTGTATGATAATACAGAGATGGGGTTTTAGGCAGGTGCTTTCCCCGGGTAAATTCTTCTGTGTTATGTGTGATTTATTCCTTCTTATTAGTTATAAGTGTTCTTATTGATATTGCTCATGGTTGATTAAGCTTCCGCTAAATTGTTTGTAGAAGTAGATCAAGTGTTTTGCTTTAGTACATTGCATTACCAGGTTGATCTACAGGTGGGAAATTTCTACATGGTATCAAAGCTAGCTGATTTGTAGAAAAAGTTCTACATGACATCAAAGCTAGCTGATTTGTAGGAAAATTCTACAAAATTCTACATAGGAAGCCTTTCTTGTAGCAAATTTGTCAAAACTTCCTTTCAACCTTCCATGTCCTTCTTCCAATATTCAATATTGTCTTTCATACCATCCATCTTAGCTTCCACGCTTTTCTTTAAACCATCCATCTTATTTTCCACGTATTTATTTAAACAATCCATCTTATCATCTATAACTTTTTGTGAGAGTGAAATTTGTTGCACTTGGTCTCATAATTTTGATATATCATGTTGCATTTCTTCCTCTTATTCATGAGTCATGCTAGAGCTTTCAGATTGCATACTAGGTGTTTCCATTTTCTTTCTTCAGGACATCAATTAATGATAATTATTCTTCACTATGGCCTTTGAATTACTTTAAACTAATGTTTCAAACCAAACTTATGCAAAATTAAAAAAAAAACTACACAACTTTTTTCACTTTGTAGGAGCTCAATATTGAATATGAGGTATCTCTGAAATTTCGAATCTCCAAGGTCTGAAATTGCACACTATGGTATCCCTCTGAGTCCTCTTTTCGACACCATGAGTCTAATCGAAATTGGGTTCTCCAAGAAAGCGTTATGCCCAATCTCCCAAGATGACCTGATTATACACTTTTTCAGTAGAGTGAACTTGTACGAAGTGCCACATGTCACTGTTTCAACCTTCGGACCTAAAAACGATGCATAGAAAACTACAGTGCATCCTCTTTGTGTAACTTCTTATGAAATTTCAATATGATACTTAGAGATAAAGTTATGATGATTTTCCCAAGGTCACATGTTTGGGATGTAATTCGGGAGCCTGCAAAAACCCTAAATTCCTTGGATCATATCTCCGAAAATATAGTGAGCCAAGATATGAAATTCGGACCCGAGGTTCAAAACGATTTTGGCTCAAATGCATTTTTTTTTAGCTTCTAAAACTTCGTAGAGAAAAAATTATAGCAAAAATTCCACGATGACCTTTTTGGATCAACGAAACCCTAGAATCCAAAGCTCTGATACCAAATGTTATGAAACTAGCTCATAAAAGATAGAAAAGATAGATCAATGACTTATAAATCATCTCTTAGAGGGGGAAACCTCCTTTACATTACACAAATGAACAATTCTTGGATGATAGAAATGACAATACCTCCTTTCTATATATAGGAGTCTAAGGGGTCATAATATAATTAGAGCCGACATAACAATAATAATGTAAGGGCACACCAATAACAATAGTGGGCTTCTATGGGGCACAATAATAATAATATGGGGACTAAATAGGCACAATAATATAATAAGAGGGTTTCACTAATAACAATAAGGGGTTACACTAGTAGTATAGGGACCTAACATGCCCCTCTCTTTCAAAAAGTTTTGTCGTCAACACTTGAGTAGTTCTGGATGCTTCCGTATAAAATTATCATCCTTCCATGTGGAATCTTTAGTGGGTAATTTATTCCACTTAATGAGATACTCTGAAATTGATCAATTTCGTAGCTGTCGATTTCTTGGTTCCATGATTGCTTTAGGTTCCAATATGACTTTTCCTTCCCTGTCAAGTTTTGGCAATATTGTTTGAACTGGGTTCTTCTACAACTTTTGAATGAGTTCCCACCCTGCCTCATCATTCTTCCATTCATCCCTTGCTTCGTTTATCGAATTTGGTTGGATAATTATACCAATATCTAGCATTTATGCAACCATACGTTCAATTTCACTCTTTTGGGCATATGGATATTTGTAAGGCCTGATGTTTGGAGGAACACTTCTTGGAATGAAATGAATAGGATGATCATGATCACAAATAGGTGGGAGGCCTTTGAGAGTCTCAAATAACTTGGAATGATTGTCCAAGAGTTTTTGGAGATTTTGAGAAATAGATGATTTCGATGTGGGAAACTCTAACGAACATAATTATGAAATTATTCCTCGTTGTTATTTCTTTAGAAGCTTTGTCATTCCGTTAGAGCTGATTATATTTCTCGGTTTCCCTGTGATACCCCTAAATTCAATTTCCTTTCCTTCCAAAGAAAATTTCATGAAAAGTCCTTGGAAATTAAAAGTTACTGTACCTAAAGATTGTAGCCATTGGACTCCTAGTACAACATCAACACCACCCATTGGAATGGAAAGCATTAGAATATTCAATACATGTTATCCCATGAATAACTTGATATTACGACACTTTCTAGGGCAACTTATGCTTCCTCCACTTGCAACCATCACTTGACACTTTGGTGCTAGATATAGGAAACAATTCAATTCCTTGGCTATATTACAATGAATAAAATTATGGGTACTTCCCGAATCAATCAACACTATTAGTTTTTTCTTCTTGATATGTCTTTCTATCTTGATAGTTTGAGGAGTGGTAATTCTAGCCAATGAATTACAAGATATGGTCAGATTCATTTCTTCTTTCTCTAGGGTTTTTTCTTTGTGTATATCCTCTTCTTTTGATGTTTCTTGTTCCTTTTCTTCCCCATCTTCACAATCTATGTAAAATAATTTCTTTTCATCACACTTATGACCTTTAGTTTATTTTCTATCACAACTGTAACAAATCCCTTTTGCTCTTTTTTCTTCCAATTTTTGTGGTGTCAAGCTTGTAGGTTGTGGAAGGCTAGGGGAAACAATACTTCCATCTTTATAGTTGTGAGTGGTAGGCTTCCTTGTTGCCATAATTTTCTTTCCATTTTTCTTGCCAACTTGAATGTCGTCTCCAATGAATCAGGTTCCCCAAGGCGAACCTCATGTTGGATATTATCCTTTAAAGTCCATATGAACACATCAATCCTATGTTCCTATGGAATATCTTCTACCCTTATATTCAATTTTTGTAAGTCCTCAATGTGCTCTATCCTTGAACCCTTTTGTTTGAGATTTATCAATTGGCGAAAAAAAGTGTTTCCTTTTTTATCCTCATAATGTGCTATGATTTCTTCCATAAAAATTTCCCAAGTGACAATTTTTTACGAGAGCAAAGCCATCAATACCATACAAACTAATTTGGTTTCAAATATAAAGTTGCAATGCATACCTTTTGTGTGTTTTTCACATTATGGAGATCGAAATATTGATCCATTTGTAGTATCCATGTTACGGGATCCTTGCCATCAAACTTCCTCATATCAATTTTTGAAACATGGTGGGTATTCAATCCACAGTTAGAGTCTATGAAATCATGATTAACATTATTTTGTTTTCATCATTTGTTTTCTCTACTACCTTTTCGCCATTAGGAAGCCTTTCTTGTAGCATCTTTTTCAACCCTTCCTTCAAACCTTCCACATCTTTCTTCAAATATTCAATGTTGTCATTCTTCGAATCATTATTAACATTTATTTTGTTCTCATTCTGAGTTTTCTCTACTACCTTTTTGCCATTAGGAAGCCTTTCTTGTAGCAACTTTGTCAAACCTTCCTTCCAACCTTCCATGTCCTTCTTCCAATCTTCAATGTTGTCTTTCATACCATTCATCTTATCTTCCATTCCTGTCTTTAAACCATCCATATTATCTTCCATGTCTTTCTTTAAACCATCCATCTTATCTTCTGTTACTTTTTGTGAGAGTGAAATTTGTTGCACTTGGTCTCATAATTTTGATATATCATGTTGTATTTCTTCCTCTTCTTCATGAGTCATGCTAAAGCTTTCAGATTGCTTACTAGGTGTCTCCATTTTCTTTCCTTGGGGCATCAATTAATGATAATTATTCTTCGCTATTCCCTTTGAATTCCTTCAAACTAATTTTTCAAACCAAACTTATGCAAAATTTAAAAAAAACTACACACCTTTTTTCACTTTGTAGGAGCTCGATATTGAATCTGAGGTATCTTTGAAATTTCGGATATCCAAGGTCTGAAATTATGCACTATGTATCACTTTGAGTCCTCTTTCCAACGTCACCAGTCTGATCGAAATTGGATTCTCGAAGAAAGCGTTATGCCCAATCTCCCAAGATGACCTTATTATACACTTTTTTAGTAGAGTGAACTTGTATGAAGTGCCACATGTCACTGTTTTAGCCTTCAAACTTGAAAAATATGCACAGAAAACTACAGTCCATCCTCTTTGTGCAAATTCTTACGAAATTTCAATCTGATACTCAGAGAGAAAGTTATGACGATTTTCCCAAGGTCACATGTTTTTGATGAAAAATAGTAGCCTACAAAACCCTAACTTCCTTGGATCATATCTCTAAAAATATAGTGAGCCAAGATCTGAAATTCAGACCTAAGGTTCAAAATGATTTTGGCTCAAATGATTCTTTTTTTATCTTCTGAAACTTCGTAGAGAAAAAGTTATAGCGAAAATTCCATGATGACCTTTTTGGAGCAGCGAAACCATAGAATCCAAGGCTCTGATACCAAATGTTATGAAACCAGCTCATAGAAGATAGAAAAGATAGATCAACGACTTAAAAATTAGCCTTTTCGAGGGGGAAACCTCCTTTACATTACACAAATGAAAAATTATTGGATGATACAAATGACAAGACCTCCTTGCTATATTTAGGAGTCTAAGGGGTCATAATATAATCAAAGTCGACATAACAATAATAATGTAAGGGCACAACAATAACAATAGTGGGCTTCTATGGGGCACAATAATAATAATATGGGGTCTACATGGGCATAACAATATAATAATGGGGTTGCACTAATAACAATAAGGGGTTACACTAGTAGTATAGGGACCTAACACATTCTTCAACGCCCTAAGAAAGTTAAGTTCAAACTAGGCAAGAGTTCTATCTATACTCAACCTATCTAGTTGGTATTCATGCATCCCTAAGGAGGTAATGATGCATCTTTGGACTGTGGTTGACTTGAACTTTCATGGGAAGTAGCTTGTGGAGTCTTTGGAGAATAATTACTAGATTTATTTTCTATGATTTTATTTCCCACTTGGTTTTGAACTTCCCATTCTCTTTCTTACATGATATGTTTGGAGTAGTTTGATCATTGAGAATCATCCCTGATCTTAAGTGAACTATTTAAAAATCACTAGGAGAAACAAATAAAGCAAGAAAACTAGATAACTCAATACTATAAGTGGATTAAGTCATTTCATTATTTGGATCAGGTGTGGGTTGTGCAGGTAGTTGTGGTCTTGATGGAAGAAAACTAGCAAGCAATGGTAATTGTTGTTGTTCTTGAGGTCATTGGAGTTATTGTTAAAGGAATTGTGGAGTAAATTGTTGTTGGTTCCCAAAAGAAAATCCTTGCCACCTTTATGACTACTGATAATTTTGAGTTGTTTGTTGTGGATATTATGGCCAAGACATGTAAAGATACTAGGACTAAGGAGGATATTTCATTTGTTGGTTAGTCCAAAATGAATTATAGAACTAAGAAGGGTCTTGTATTAGTCATGGGGTTGGTGGATTCTATAGTCACTTTTAGACAATAAAGCTAACTTGCTTTCTCTCCTTATCAATCCCTTAATACATAACTTCTAATTCAAGCAAAGAAGGGTAACTCTTAGTAGTGTGATTTTTCTCATGAATCCCACATGCTTCAATATTATTCAATGGGCACTCCCTCAAGGAATGTTTTTTTTTTTTTTTTTGCACTTTGAGAAAAATATGGATACTACTTTCTTACCCTATTCTCTCTTCTTCTCAACATGTAATGTTTCATTTGTGAACTTAGAGAACTAAAAATGTCATTTTAAAATTATTATTTTGGCAATAAAATTTATAGCACTTGTTTCCCTTCTGGAAACTGCTTTAGAGACACACTCACATGGGTGTGTTTTATTGCTACTGTGATGATATTTTTGCTCATATACCTTGACCTACTACTCTCTATTCATTAATTTCAATATTTTGCTCATTAGTCATTCACATAAGTGGTATAATTCTATTAGTCTTAGATGTGCTAGATAACATCTCATGTTGAAAATAATTGTTATTGATGTTAAAGGCTATCCGAATGAAAGAGAAAGGTACATATTAAAATTCATGTTTTGAGGCCTTTCTAATGATATATGGCATGACAAGTGGGTCTTACCCTAGACCTCAAAAGCGCATGTCAAGAAGAGTTTTAGCCATCATGAAGTGAAATTCAGTTTTATTTGGAAAGAAAATGGTAGCTAAAGGAGTAGGTATGAAGTGAAGAAGGGCTGGATAATGTTGGAGCCTAAGTTGAAGAAGAGATGGAGAATGTTGGAGCTGGATAAGTGTGATTTGAAGTCGAGTTAAAGAAGTTTGAGGTGAAGCTGAGCTGCAGGAGGGATTTTGTAGCATGGTTTTAGGGTAATTTCAAACTTTTGTGAGATTAAAATAACCCTAGTAACAAGTTTGAATTAGCCCTTTGAGACATACCAAATGATTCTATCTAGCCTCACTAATTGATTTCTTTTTAGAAACATCAGAGTGAATCTCCTCGATATTCCCCTTAGATCTCTCACCTCTTGTTTCAAATCTCCTCGGATCAGAACCAATACTTGTCTCCAATCTTAATGATAATAATGGTATTAGACAAAACACCAAAATACTTTATTCAGATGGCATAATATCCAATTTAATTCCAAAATCACAAACTTCAATTTTCATGGTATCTAGCATCTAGATGTTCCATAACACTTATTCTCTTGCTTTTACTCTTGAGGTAATCTGGTCTCGGCTTCAAACCTTCACGTTGTTGGGCATAACAACTTACATCTGACAGTCGAGGCATGGATTGATCCAAAAGTGAAATACTCCTTTTGATGTATGAATCCCTTCGGGGTTGGATTACCCTTACTAAATGATACTTGTATCCAATTATTCAGAATTTGGGAGTTGTGGGAGTGATCAAATTTCAACAAGACTAGATACAACGTGATCAAATATAACTTTACGCCTTAATGTGGGGTCCATGCTAGATAAATATGTAAAATGATTGAATCCAGGAATTTGGTGGTCAAATTTGGTTAATGAGTTGAGCCTTGTCAAAGGCCTCGATTTATCCAAGTCTAGATAAAATTGAAATGGATGTGGGTCATATTCCAGATTGATTATGAATGAGCTTTGCCTATCCACAGATCTGAAATCTGGGGCTCACTCCTTGTATTTTCTTGGATAGACCCAAATATAGATAGATCCAAATATATTTTATTTTGTCTGTATACACTTCTTCACCACGGCTTTGAGCTTATGGAATTAGGGGTTTACAATTGAAATCAAATTATTATATGGAGAGAATAAAAGAAAACTGGTATGATCTAGTTACAACATATGATTAACAGATGGCACATGAAAAATACCATATCTAATTAATTTTGCAAAAGGAAGGTCACAAAAGTTTTGAAAAATTCATTGTGTCTCCCTTTTGCTTCACACTCTTTTTCTACTCTGGCTCTCTCTTTCTTTCTTATTCTCTAATTTTCCTAATTACATCAAAACTCATGACCTCTTGTTCTCAATTCAACAAACTTATGTATCCATAATTTCCTAGTAAAATCCCTAAATTATCTATTTTTTAATATATCTATCTAATAATATTGTTTTATCTTTGCCAATAATACAGATTCCTTCTAGATTATATTTTAGAAATATTATAAATTTAAATTTAAACTTAAGGGAACCAACTCTCTTTTGTAACAATGGGTTGACCTAGAGAGGTCAAAGATGAATTATGGCTGGGAAATTCTCTTGCATCACCAAATACTTAAAGTAGTTTTCTTGAACAAGCTCTAATTTCTGAGGTAGGTGAGTCATATTGTAGGTCGAATTCTGTGTTACTCTTGTTGGTTTTCAAGGTGGCCAAACCCTAGGCCACAAGTTGAGTTATGTGATTTACTTTTGTTGTTTTTAAAGGAGGCCAAGATAAGGAATAACAAGAAGACTCCATATTTTTTAAGGAAGAGGTTATATCAGAGGTGAATATCTTTGTTGTGTGAAAGGTCAAAGCATCCTCAAAAGGCATGATGAAAGGTGACCAGACCTAAGCCCTATCAAAGGAAAAACAAAAGCAGAAGAGAAGGAGTTGTATTGAAGGAAGTAGAGACTCGAGAGTCATCCTACACTTATCAATTTTGTTTGGAATTTTTTGGCAGTCATGACTAGTGAAGACTATTCATGGGTACCGTAGGAATGAAGCTATGAAACTTGTTGAAATGTTTGATGGTAAGTTATTAGAAGCAAGATACATCATGATATGATTTGCAAGCAAAAAACAAGTTTCCAAGTAGACTTCACTACAATGAATAGGGGAGAAGTGGAATGTGACTTCACAACATTGAAATCGTGCAAACATTGTTTGACTAGTGTGTAACTAGGGTAAGTTTGTGGACAATTCAAATGAGTAATCATCAAAGTGGAAGGTTAGTCTTGTGGAGCAATTAAGGAATAATGTGAAGCTTGTTTTTGTTCCTTTTGATAATGGTGGGCCATCGAACAAAGGGAAACAATAATTGATATTGAAAAGTTTGAGGAACAAGCTAAATAAGTATGTTCATGATACTAATTTGTTGAGTTGGTGCTCAACTAGGGGATTAGAAGTTGTAATTTGGTGTTTACTTTGTACGAGGAAGTTTACAAAATATTTGTAAAGATAAATTATATAAGTGTTTCTTATATTAATATCTATGTTTCATGATTTATGTACATCAAATGTTTGTAAAACCTAAAAAATGTTAATAGTAATGAAATAATTATTCACCCCCTTCTCAGTATTTCCAATAAATTGTATCAGATCGGTTTCCTTTAGATACAACCTAACAGTTGGAAGGTATACCTCAAAAATATAGATTGCAAAGTGAAGAAAACATTACTCCAGACCCTTGAAGGAAATCTCCTCCATAGCCATGAATACATAATATTTTAAAGAAGATGAAGACAATGAGAAGAGGTTGTTAGATCTAAAAGAAGGTTACACCATTGAAATGAATTTTAAAGAAGAACTTGTGGCTTCTCAAGAACAAATAGTTGAGCTCATAAAATAATGTTGAAAATAGTGCAGCTTGGGAGGTACTCCCAAAAGTCTTGGGTACCTGACTTGTGAGGATAAAACCCACTTCATGGGAAAAGTACCATAGAGTGAGGGTTTTAAACCTAAATTTGTGGGCTTAGAGCCCAAAGATATTATTAGTTTATTCAAATTGTTGTGGAGGACACATTTAATGGATCTTAGGGGCCCTTAAGACAACTAATTAGATAGCTATAAACATATGAGAACAATGGAGAGGTTAATCATCATAGCAATCTCACCCTCATGAATAATAACAAGCCAAGAGTGAGTCACATATCAGCTAGAAGAGGATGAAGAAAGTGGCATGTTGCTGTTTTGGAAGGAATTTTGCCCTAGGGAAGGAGGATGAGTCTACCCTATGTGAAGCTAAGTATCTATTGGTTGTATCTAAGGCTGGATGTTGTGTTTTATGTTATGTTCAGAGAGGGTTGAGGTTCTACTTTTTCCTTAGGAGGAGGTTGAAAGGCCTTGAGTTTGCATATAGTGGTTTATGTGGAAGGATTGAAGCCTTAGAGTAGGTTGAGAGCCTAAGTATTATGAGTATAAGGGACTGAAACCTTAAGAAGGCCAGTCGATGTAGGAAGAGGAGGGTTGTAGTTGAGATAAGGTGTCTGAAGCTAGCCATAGGCTTAAAAGGGGGGTCAAGAGGCCTTAGGGCCTTGGGAAGCTGGGCCGAGGTGCCTTGGGACTGAGGAAAGCCAACAAAGGACATTTAAGGGCTATTATTAATTGAAGGTGAAGTGTTGAGTTATTTGAGAAGTCTGTTCATGAAAAGGAAGATTTGAACAACATGTTTTGAGGTTGATAAATATAGAGGATTGAAGGACAAGCCCTATTGTGAGCATTTTTTTATACAAGGCACTTAAAGGAGACAGTCCCTATGTGATTTGGTGGAAAAGGACAACTAGGGAAAAATACTAATGGAGTTAATATTATATGGACAACAAGATTGAAAGGGAGATGATCTTCTATGGATAACATGACTAAAAGGGATGATCTAAAATGGAGCTCAACCAAAAAGTATGTTGTGAGTTTTGTCTTTGATTTGTTGGCAGATTGAAGGTATAAAGGATTTGACCTCAAGCCCTATTGTACCATAGTTTGTATCAGGGTTCATAAGGGCCATGATCCCTAGTATGGGAGATCTCTGATTGTTTATTGAAGGACCAATAAAACAAGTTTTGGACCATATATATATTTGTGTACTTTATGGTTTCACTATTATTATGTTTCACTGTGTAAAGTTATTTTGGCTGACTATTTCTAGTGCGTTTGTGTGCTAATTCTAGCCATAAACCAGACCTAGGGTGCAAGGAAATTTCAACAAAGAAAATATAAGGCTTAAAGAGCAGTTGTGAATATTTAAAGAGAAGAAACATAACATTGATGAAGCATAAATTGATCAAAAATAGAAAGAGAAAGAGGAAATATTTAATGAAGTCATTATCTTGAAAATTTAGCTAAAAGAAGCAAAGAGAACATAAGAAGTAATGCAAATCTAGTTGGGGGACAAAGAAGAAAATTGTGAGAAGTTTGAAGGAGAAATTGTCTCATTAAGGAGTGAAGTATACAAACTCAACAAGAACTTGAAAATTTCTCAAATGTTGGATGATATTCTTAGTGGTCAAAGATCACCATATAACAAAACATGCATTGATTATGTGGTCGAGGCTTCATACAAAGAAGATGCAAAACTTAAGTCACTATAAAATAAAATTGAAGAAAAGCGTGAAGGTTATACTAATATTCTTCAAATCCCCAACCATAGTGGAAGCAAGGGAAAAAATGAGGGTGAGTTTGGAAGAGCTACCACACTTAGAAGCTATGTTGATGCCCTTAAGGGATCCATATACAAAACAAGAAACAATGTAATAAGAGACAAGGAACAACAAAGAAGTGAATCTTCTCTAAATAAAAAAAACTTCAAAAGAACTAATTCATCAATGCAATCTTATTAAGCTAAGTATCAAACCATATTTCTTGGTCATTTTTTTCATGTACAAAATTTGGACATAAAGCAAGGGATTGTCAAGCCTATACCACAAATTATTATGTAAGTGAAATAATTCCTTTGCAAACTCCTACAAGTAAAATCGTGTGCAAACAAATTAAAGACAATAGTGACTATATTAGTAGAAATATTAATTCACTCCCCTATTGAAGTACAATACAAAATTCTAAAAATGCCACAATTATGGGCGTATAAAATATGATTGTGGAAAACATGAGATGGTCTCCTAAACAAATCAAGAAATAATATAATTCTACTAGGCATAAAAAAAATACACCGAAGTGTGGAGAAGAAAACACGAAGATCCAAAGATCGATCCATTTACCCAAGACACATGTCTAAATTTTTGATGAAAGCTTCTTCAAGTAGATGCAAGGTTGAATGGTACGAGGTAGTTGAGGACATGGATGTTTATATGGATCATTCACTAACAAAAGAGAGTAGCCACAATCTGCTGGAGCAATAATAGAATTATGTTTACTATGTCTCAGAACTAATGTTTTAGGTCATTGTGATGGGGAAAGTACCAATGCATTGGCTAGTAGAAATGCAGGCTGAACATGATGATATAGGGTCCAATTATTTTGAAGAAAATAGCACTAGATTCCAAATACCGTAATATGTATGAACCTTTGTACAACAAGCACTATGATTTTGTTAACAAAATAATAGATGTTGAAGAAAATAAAGAGGAGAAAACTAGGCGAGATTCAAAGGAATATAATAGTGAAGAAAAGGGTGTACCTAGGTTTTGGTCTACTTCTACGATCAATAATGATGTTTTGAAAGTTTTGATTACAATATATGATGAAGATGCCCTGAGTTTTGTTTGCATTATGATACATATGTTATACTTGATGGCAACCCACTCATCTCCGATGATAAATTATAGTGCAGCAAAGTTATTTTCTGGTTCCGCAAGTGCACAGATAAAAAGATGCGGTCATCGGCAGGTTGCGCAGGAGAACCGTTGAAAAGGTGCGGATATGTTCACAGGTCTCACGCACAAAAGGTGCGAACCTAAAATGCACAAACTTTCATGTAGAGAAAAACGCGCGTCTTATGTTTGGTCCATGGTATTTAGTCCGACGTTTTTGATCCTATGGTTTTGGTCCGTGGTTTTGGCATCTAAAACATTGAACCCAGGTTCTGGATCCCTTGTATTGGTTTTCTATGGTTTTGATCCATGGTTTGAGTAAGGGCTTGCCTATAAAAAGGAAAGGAGATCTTTTGGCAAGTCACTTATGAAAATTGAATATCTTAAGATCTGAAATTTTGGGTGGTTGGGTTTGAAAAGCTAGATCTAAATCAAGGTGAAAATTGTAAATTATAAGGCGGATCTATTGATAGGTTGTGATCTCTTTGGCGCATGATCAGATCTGTGGATCTGACAGTCTGTGGCACATTGGAGGATTGATAATTTGGCTCTATACGGAGGACCGCAGGCGATCCACAGCGCAGGTGCAGAGGTACGCAACGCAACAGAAGGTGCAGGTGCGAAGGTCCGCAGAGCAGCAGAAGGTGCAGGTGCGGAGTTACGCAGAGCAGCAGAAGGCGTAGGTGTGGACGTACGCAGTGCAGTATACTGATCAGGTGCGGAGGTGCGCTGTCGGGTAGACAGTGCAGGTCCGGAGCTGCGCAGTATAGACACAGAAGAACTGCGGATATTCGCAAGTTTCCTTTGGTGAAATTACGGACCTATCCAGAAATATATTTTAGCTGTCTTTTATCTGTTTTTGCAGAGATTTGGGTTTAAATTGGTGTCTGGTTACTGGTGTTATTTTCTGGTTACTGCATTCTGAGAAGTTATTTGTTTAAAGGAGATTGGGTGATGCACATGTATTTGATGTTTTGGATCTAGTTTGAAAATTTATGAAACGTGGTCCCTGGAAGAAAAGAGAAGGTTGTAGCCTTCTGTAGGTCAGCTCCTACTAGTATTTCAGCAAGTAAAAAAGCTAAGGGGGTTGTAGCTCCCTTCCAGAAGAAGCTGGAAAATGAGAGAGAGGGTTGTAGCTCTCTGTAGGTTGCAGCCTACGTACTGGTAAAATACTGCACCAGTACAAAGTCATTGTAAGAAGAAGTTTCTAATTGAAAGAAGATAGAGACATATTGCAACAGGTGGTTTTCACCCACATTGGGTTTCCACCTTACATCTTGTGTTCCTTGGTGTGACTGTCTATTTTGTGTTCCTGCTCATTAATCTATGTTTCTCACATACAAATTAATGACAAACATCTGAAGGATAAATTAAATTATAAGTTTGGAAGGTATATGCAAGTTTAAATTGTCAGATCTGAAAATATTTGTATAAAGTACAAGAGTTTGATAATACTAATTCACCCCCCCCCTCTCAGTATTATTTCTAACAATTGGTATCAGAGTGGGTCCTTCTGAAGAAGCTTGATCTCTTGAAGGAAGATCTATCATCATGAGCAACTATGAGAGAGAAGCATCGATCAGGCCACCAATTTTTGATGGGACCAACTTCGTCTATTGGAAGGTAAGAGTCACAACCTATCTTCAATTTCTTGGTACAGAAGTCTGGGATATCATAGATACAAGGTACACATTTCCATCAGCAATTCCAACAGATCTGGCTGAGAAGAAGAAATATGAAACCAATGCAAAAGCAGTCAATACTCTATTAGGATGTCTATCTCAATCGGAATTCATCAAGGTTATGCAGTATAAATCCGCTAAGGAAATATGGGACAAGATTGTTCTGAGCTATGAAGGAGATGAACAGGTAAAATGAGCAAAACTTCAAACCCTCAGAATTCAGTATGAGAATCTCAGAATGTACAATGATGAAAGTGTAGCTAACTATTTCCTACATATAGATGAGATTGTTAATTATATGAAAAACTTGGGTGAAGAAATAAAAGAGGCTGTTGTGGTTGAAAAGGTTCTAAGATATTTGTCTCCTAAGTTTGAATCAAAAGTTTATGCTATAGAAGAAAAGGAGAATCTACAGAAAATTACCATGTCGCAACTACATGGAATTCTAATTGCGTACGAAATGAGGAAAGGAGGACCATCAGACAGAAGAGAAGCCGCGTTCAAGGCTTCAAGAAAAGGAGATTACTATGAGTCAGGGCATATGTTGGAAGAAGAGGAAGAATCAAATTTTGTCAAGAACCTTCAACGGGGTGCAGGAAGATTCAAAGGTAAGTTACCCTTCAAATGATTTGCTTGTGGAAGAGTCAGTCACTATGCTGCAAAATGTCCTCATAAGGATAAACTTGACAAAGGTAAGGAACCTGTCAGATGGAACAAGAAACATAATGTAAATAAGAGAAGCTATTACACTCATGAAGACAGTGATGGACTTTCAAATAGTGATGAAGATGAATGAGGTAATAATTATAGACTTTTAATGGCTTTTGAAGATGATGATTTCATGGATGTTATAGATGAAGAAGGTATTTATGAAGAGATTTCTAAACTCAAAATTTTTTAGAAGAGAAAAATATGATTATTGATACTCTGCAATTTCAACTCGCTAAAAGGAAAAACATCATGAAAAGTTAGAATGCGAAATTGTGGGACTTAGAAAAGAGATTGAGAAAAAAAAAGCTCTTAATCTTAGATTTGTTAAAGGATCTAAAACTCTAGATGAGATTATCAATGTGCAGCGCTCTCCCCTAATCAAGACAGGTCTGGGATATAATGAAGAAACATCTCAAGCGCAGAAACCATCCACCTCCAAAAGTTATCTTGATGTAGCAAGGAGGAGTGAGAAAAGGCCCAATGGAGATCACTAGGTAAATCACAGACGATTTACCTCAAGAATGAACAAAGACTACTAGGTAAATCGAGGGCAATCTACTTTAAGGATGAACAGAAGCTACAACCAGCCACAGGTAAAAATTTCTCAATTTTCCTCAAGAATGAATAGAGACTACAATCATCTGGCTGATAGATATGATAATCACAAGAGTTTCTTCAATGGCCAATGTTTCGCTTGTCATAACTTTGGTCACAAAGCAGCTCAATGTGTTGCCTATAAGACAATGATGACTAGAGAAGCTCAAAAATGAAGAAGCATGACTGGAATCACAAAAAGGAACTACAATAACTTTTCTGCCCTTGAAAATGAAATTGAATGTTCTATTTGTAACAACTTCGGTCATGAAGATTTTGAATGCAGGAGTAGGTTTCAGCAAACATCTCAGAAGGAACAAGCCTCAAGTGCCAAAACATGGAGAATGAAAGAACTGCAACCAGAAAGATGTGGTATAGCCTTATATGCGGAAGGGCAGGAAAATCAATGGTACATTGACAGTGGATGTTCAAAACATATGACAGGTGATAAGGAAAAACTTCAGCCATATAGTGCCTTAGAAAAGGAGAAGAAGGTCTCATTTGGAAATGACACCCCTGCGCTCATAAAAGGTAAAGGTTTTGTTTTGTTGAAAGAAAAGGTCAAAGCTGGAAATGTTATGTATGCTGATGGATTAAAGCATAATCTATTGAGTGTCAGTCAGATGCATGATCAAGGAACTAAGGTAATATTTCGATCAAATGGATGTAGTGTTCGTGATCTTGATACAGGAGAAACAATGATCAAAGGCATAAGAACTCCAAATAATTTATACATTTTCAAAGAAGGACATCATCAATGCTATCTAAGCAAGAATGATGAGCACTGGCTATGGCACCGGAGATTGGGGCACCTAAGCTTCTCACAAATAAGGAAAGCATGCAAATACCAGGCAGTTCGTGGTCTTCCAGACATCAAAATTCCAGACAATACAATATGCAAGTCATGTTAGTTTGGTAAGCAAACCAGAACTAACTTCCCTGAGAAGGAAGGATCAGCTAGCAGGCCACTTGAGCTTGTCCACATTGATGTATGTGGTCCATCTAGAAAAAGGTCACCTCGGGGAGAAGAATATTTCATATTATTCATTGACGACTATTCAAGGATGGTTTGGATAGGACTTATGAAGCACAAGGATGAAGCCTTCGAAAAATTCAAATCCTTCAAAGCTTTGGTTGAAAACGAATCAGATCATAAAATTAAATTCCTAAGCTCTGATAGAGGTGGGGAGTTTACCTCAAATGAATTTTTCAATTTTTGTGAAGAACATGGAATAAGAAGAGAATTATGTACAGCCAGGACTCCTAAGTAAAATGGAGTAGTGGAAAGGATGAACAGAACGGTTCAACAAATGGCTCGTGCTATGCTTGATGAATCTGGAACTCCCTCAATTTTCTGGGGTGAAGATGCATTTGCTGCAGTTGTTATTCTCAACAAAACAAATGTCCGGGTGAACAACACTCAAACTCCTCATGAGCTCTGGTATGGTGAAACGCCTTCGGTGAAATATTTCAAAATTTTTGGAAGCAAATTCTATATCAAAAATATAGATGAACAACTTGGCAAGTTTGAACCTAGAGCAGATGAAGGCATTCTCCTTGGTTACTCTCCCCACAACAAAGCTTACAAGTGTTATGATAAAAGGCTTGGAAAAATTGTTGAAAGTATTGATGTAGTGGTTGATGAAGAAGAAAATGCTCCTAGGCAGGTAAGATATGAAGATTTTGAAGATGATGAGGACTATCCATCGAATCAGATTCATGATGAAGAAGAAGAGACTTATGAGGCACCAGAAGACCAGATAAGGATAGAAGAAAAGACTCCATCCAGGTACGTTCAAAAGAATCATCTAGAATCTCAAATTTTGGGGCAAAAGGAGGCAGACATACAAACCAGAAGAACAATTGCAAAAGCTTCAAGCTATTTGGCATTACTCTCCTCCACTGAACCACAAAATGTAAAAGAGGCATGCAAAGATGAATGTTGGGTCAAGGCAATGGATGAACTTGAGCAGATCGAAAAGAACAACACTTGGGAGTTGGTTCCTAGACCAAAAGATAATAATGTCATAGGGACAAAATGGATCTTCAAAAACAAGTTGAATGAAAATGGGGAAGTAATTAGAAACAAGGCCAGACTGGTTTGTAAAGGGTATGCTCAACAAGAAGGAATAGACTTTGAAGAAACCTTTGCTCCCGTGGCAAGACTTGAGGCCATTATAATGTTCCTTGCTCTCTCTAGCTTTCAAAAGTTCAAAGTATTTCAAATGGATGTGAAATCAGCCTTTCTGAGTGGAGACTTAGAAGAAGAAGTGTACATTGAGCAACCAGATGGTTTCATCCTTGGGAATGATCCAAATCTTGTATGCAGACTAAAAAAGGCTCTCTATGGTCTTAAACAGGCTCCAAGGGCTTGGTACTATCGGTTGGACAAATACCTTCATCAACAAGGTTTTTCAAAAGGATCAGCAGATATAAACCTTTATATAAAAATTGAAAATGACAAGTTGTTAATATTTGTTGTGTATGTAGATGATATTATCTTTGGCAGCAATGAAGAAGCTACAAGTCAAAACTTTTCCTTGGTAATGAAGAAAGAATTTGAAATGTGTTTGCTTGGAGAGCTGACATATTTTCTTGGTCTACAAATCCAACAAAATGAAGGCGGTATCTTTTTATCTCAAACCAAGTACCTCAAGTAGATCTTGAAGAAATATGGCATGGAAGATTCGAAACTAGTATGTACCCCTATGGTTACAGGATGCAGCCTCAGTGCAAATGATGAATCAGTAGCAGTACATCAACCAGCCTATAGGTCCATGATTGGAAGTCTACTTTATTTGATAGGTACCCGACCAGACATCATGCATGCAGTAGGAATAGTTGGAAGATTTCAGGAAAATCCAAAGGAAACTCATCTTCAAGTTACAACTTCTTGAAGGACAACTTCTTGACAATAGAGACCGGAGGAAACCATTTGCAAAACATATCAAAACAACACTCTAGGAGGAAATGTTGATGTCTTGCAATTCTTACTACAAAGAGTATGGAACTTGAATATGGTTTTGCAACTTAAACCAATGACACAAATCTTCTTTAAGGATTACCCACTGTTGAGATCCTCTTGAGGAAAAGCAGGGTGGTGAATCTACTCAAGGAGAATGATTTTGCCCATATCTTGAAGAAGACAATCTTACTGGCAATAATGATATATAGAGGCAACCAGTTAAGAGGGGGAAATTTTCCATCGACATGAACCAAGAATCATGATCATTGACTTGCACTGCATATGGAGTTCTGGGCTTTGCAAGCATGGTTGAAATACAACCTTGTGAGGAAGTAAATAAGGAGCTATTTCCTTCTTGCAATCAAATTGACTAGAAATACTTTGGGACTTTCGACATAGGTAATGTTAGTTGTGATGTTGCTTCTGGTGGACTTACAACTAGATATTCACAATCACCAATTACAAATGAAATGGGTGGTTTAGACACTAAAAATATGCAACTTGAGAACCATGGAATTGTGTCTACAATGAAAACAATAAGATAAGGAAGGTTGCAAACACAATCATATTTTCCAAATCTATCTTACAATTTGATTAGATACCTTTGTAAGAATAATTCACCAAATCATTTAATAACATCATGGCAATTGTGGATATGTTCCCTTTTCATATGATAAGGAAAGTGGAGAGAGTGAGGTTATGATAAAGATGAAAACTATGCCTAAACACAATCAAAGTTGATGATGAAACTGCAACATCCATGGATGGCCAACATCCTTAGATTTTCTCCTTGAAATACTTCATCTGTTCTTAGGAAGCAAAAAGTCAGGGGGAGTAGTCCCTGGTGATACAAAAGAGGAACACCTTCCAAGAAGATGCAAATAGGGGGAGAACCCTTTGGTATTTATGTCAAAGGGGGAGAGAATCCAGATAGGGGGAGCAACTGAAAAAAATTATGAAGATAATGGAAACAAGGGGAGTAGCTTCCAGAAGAAGTAGATATCAAATTATTGGTATCAATAACAAAAGGAGAAATGATTGAAAATAGTTTTTATTTATGTCAAATGCTATCCAAATGAAAGAGAAAGATGCACGGTAAAATAACATATTTCAAGACATTTATAACAATATATGGCATGCATTCTAACTTCTCATGGTTGAGGTGAACTAAATTTTTGAATATTCATTACAAATTCTTCTTGTTGCACAAGTTAACCCAGCCAGTGGACAAGTCAACCCTAACCTAGACCTCAAAAGCACTATAAATAGGTTTGAAAAGTAGAGTTTTTAGCCATCGCTAAAGGGAAATTTGGTTACTTTTTCAAAAGAAAAGGGAAATCAAAGGAGCAATTTTGAGGTGAATTTGAGATGGAGAAATATTGGAGATGGAGAAGTCTAAGGTGAATCTAAGCTAGACAAATCTTGGAGCTAGAGAATTCTGAGGTGAAGCCAAGCTGGAGAAGTATTGGAGTTGGATAAGTATGAGGTGAAGCCGAGCTGTAGGAGATATCTTGTACCATTGTTTTGGGGTAATTTCAAACTTTATGAGCTTAAAATAGTTCTAGTAACAATTCAAAATTAAGCCTTTGAGACAAGCCAAATCCTTGAGGTAGCTACCTTGAATAAGCCTTGGAATAGGTTCTGATTTTCTAAGGAGGGTGAAATATATTGCAAGTTGAATTCTATGTCACCCTTGCTAGTTTTGAAGGTGGCCAAGCCCTAGGTCATCGGTCCAGTTTTCAACTTTACTTTTGTTGTTTTTGAAGGAGTATGACCTAAGGAATAATAAGACGACTCTCAATTTTCCAAGGGAGAGGTTATACTAGACGTGAATATCTTTGTTCTGTGAAAGGTCAAAGAAACCTCAAAAAGTGTGAAGAAGGGTGACTAGACCTAAGCCCTATCTAAGGACAAACCAAAGCAAAAGTGGAGGAGTTGTATTCAAGAAAGGATAGCCCCGAGAGTCATCTTACACTCCTATCAGTTTGGGTTGGAATATTTTGGCACTCAATAGTAGTGAAGACTATTCGTGGCTACCAAATGAGTGATGTTGTAAAAGTTGTTGAAATGTTTGATGATATGCTATTAGAAGCAAGTTACATCAAGATCTGTTTTGCAAGGAAAATTTAGGTTTCCAAATAGACTTCACCATAATGAATTGGGGAGAAGTGGAATGTGGCCTCACAACATTGAAATTGTGCAAGTGTTATTTGACCAGTGTGCAACTAGGGCAAGGTTGTGGATAATTGAAATGAGCAACCAATGAAGTGGAAGATTAATGTTGTGGGGAAATTAAGGAGTAGTGTGAATCCTGTTGTTGTTCATTTTTATCGTGGAAGGCCATTGAACAATGGGAAACAAGAATCGATGTTGACAGGTGCATGAACAAAACGTGCCTACTAATTTTCTAAGTCGGTGCTCAATTAGGGACTTGGAGTCTCCAGTAGATTGGTACCTATGAATTTGATGAGTTGGTGCTCAACTAGGGGATTTAAATCTTTGTTAGGTTGGTGCCTACATAATTTGTAAGTTGGTTCTTACTTTGTATAAGGAATTTTATAAAATATTTACAAAGATATATTGTATAAGTGTTTCTTATATGAATATTTGTGCTTCATGATTTATGTTCTTCAAATGTTTCTAAAAGCTAAAAATTGTTAATAGTAATGAACACTGATTCTCCCTCCTCTCAATATTTTCAACAGATGCTGGTTGAATTATTAATTGAATGATTTTCCATTATGTAACTTCCATTGCATAGAAATGGTGCTAAGGAAATTTGCAAGCCTCAAAAAGTCAAA
Source organism: Pinus taeda (assembly GCA_000404065.3). Classification (NCBI taxonomy): domain Eukaryota; kingdom Viridiplantae; phylum Streptophyta; class Pinopsida; order Pinales; family Pinaceae; genus Pinus; species Pinus taeda. The sequence goes on from APFE030209414.1 coordinate 38,923, forward strand.
TCAAGCCAAATAAAAGGGCAAAGAGGTGAATACCAAAATGAATTAAAGAAATATATTGAGTGCCCCCTGGGGGAAGCTTACTTGACAAGCCCGTTAACATGTAAAGTAAATGTGAGTACAAAGGTCCCATGTTGAAATCTCGAGGAAGTTAATCCACGACCTTGTGTTGGGGGAAACGAGTGTCAACCTAGGTGGTTAGAGTCACAATGGTTTGAATTGACCTCATGTGACATGAGTGTGAGAAAGGCCTTCTTCTCGATTCCCCTAGACAAAATAAATAAATGAAACTTATTCCCCCACCCAAGTTCAAGTCCTCAGAGCAAAATGCTCATTGAAAGAAGAAAAAATGGATTTAGAAAAAATATTAAACTAGAAGAAAAATAAAGAAAGAACAAGTGTATGAAAGTCAAAGTATTAAACATATCTCTCTCACAAAGCCTTTCAAATGAATGAAGGCTACTAACCATAGTTTAATTGACTAGTTGAACTAGAATTACACCCTAATCATGATACATGACTTTCAAAGTTAATTCATATGTTACCCTTACATCCATTATTATAAAAAACAACATCATCCACTTACTTTAACCTAGAGGACTTAGAAAATACCTTATGTTCTCGCCTAAATACATATGTAACGAAATTAAAGTTGTTCCCTTGATTATTATTAAAGTAATTTTGTAACATTGACTAAGTTATTTGTGTTAATTTATCTCATTTTTATTAATATCTAACTACTAGTTGATGTTGGATGTATTATTAAAGGTTTGGAACTATGCATTGAAAATCATATCAACCAACATGGATAATAACATGGTGCTTCATCATTTTCATAATGCCAAAATCAACATTTATATAAATATATATTTGGATAATTATTTCTAATTGCACAAGGTTTTGTTAACACATGCATGCAAAATATTTCTCTTATCCATGTTCATATTTGGGAAAAATATTTGATGTATAATTGAACTAGTTGTTCAAATGAACCCAACTCATTTCAATTATGTGGTTCTAGAAGTTTCAGAAAAGTGCTTTCACCACTTCATTATTTTGATAGATATTCTATAAAAATGATACAACTATTTTGTCCACTCTTATTTATTTATCATGGGCCTTTTTTTTTCTCAACAAAGAAAAAACCAACATCTTTTTATTAGTAAAAACAAGTTACATAAATCATAGGTCATTTTCCACCAAATTTGGCATGGAAATCCAAGGTTATAAAATGTATTAATTCATATATACTCTAGAATATTTATATTTAACTAAGTATGGTATTACACAAAAAAACATAACAAAACTGTAGAGAGTTCTATTTCAGTAAAAAACTAGCATATACTGTGTTGTACCTGTTTCCCGTAGGCAGACCTTGGCTGCAAAAACTATGCCAAGAAACCAACTCAACCAACTTTTAGGTTCAATCTAGCCCTTGATACAGAGGGGGCTCCCTCAGGTGTTACGAGGCTTTGTTTAACGTTGTTCACTTGTTACTAAACAATAACCTTTGAAGTACAATGGCTAGATTTATGGTTTTAATTGGGGGTGGTTGGCGATCAATGACAATCCATATTCATATTGAATGCCTCTCTCACAGGGTCCCTTCTGAACGTGTCAACTTCCAGCCTGACATAAGGACTTGATTTGTATAAGAATTTGACAGAATAATGTAAGGAGATTCCTAATAATTGAGCAGCCAAACTGATTACTTAACAAACTAGGAAGATTTGGATGCGTGTACAAGATTTCTACAGCGCGACAAAACATATTCAGGAGAAAGTAGAAGGAAAAACAATAACCAATTTGAAAGAGGAGCTAGAACATATAGATAGTTTGCTATACTAATCTCTTTAAAAAATTATAAATCTGTAAGGGTTTCAGAGAGATTGAAATACAATCTATTCTTACCCAAGTCTTCTATAACACTGTGAACATGTGAAAAAAACAGATATGTAAATACTGGAAAAACATACAAGAAACACAAAATTATGTCAAACTAGAGCCATAATGCTTTCATTAGAAATCAAATCAGAGAAGCTATTACAAAGTGTAGAGTCTAGGCATCAAAAGCTCACACTTGTTTATTACAAATAAAACAATATATAGACTAAATATCCCCTAAATTGTTACAATAATTCTGGAATGAAATTCTTAACTCTATATTAAAAACAAATAATATTTCCTTATTAGTTGCAAGAAATTTTGAACTGTTGCAAGTATCTGCCTCAAAATATAGAGTTGGTTGAATGACTGCTAAAAATCTGCAGAATGATCCTCAATATGTTGATCTTTTGATGTTGAGAATGCTGATATCTCCATGCCTTTAAAATCTAGAGTTGTTGTTTCCGCCATTTGTCTTTCAATTGATATTTCTGTGCCTTAAAATCTGGGTTTTGTGAAGCTGTTGCTGAATATCTGTTTGGAATGCTTTTAATTCACTTTTTGGACAATGCTTCACTAATTTCAAAATCATAAATGTTTTCAAATATTTCATGAATTTACTAAATAAATTCAGAAAGTATCTCCTCAAATAATAAATTTATGGATAAATTCAACCACTTATTTAAAATTATGTCGTGTTTTTATTTATCATGTATTTACAAAACTATGTGTGGTTTTGTAAATCCATGTCCTCTTTCACCTTCCTTGTAAAAACTCATTTACTTTCACACTTTAAATTTCCTTTCTATGAAATTCATTTACAGATTAAGAAAAACATGTGTGGTTTTGTAAATCCATGTCTTGTTTTCTGTAGTTGGTAGAGTATTTTACTTTGATCTTTTACCTTCACCTCAACCCGATTTCACACTTGTAACTTGATTTCACCATGCTTGTAAATTATTTTTACTTCTATAACTCTGACTTCAATGACTTCAATTTCACATGCATTCTTGTAGATATCTTTCTACTCTCCTATACATTAAGCCTCCCTTTATTCATTTTCATGCACCGAGAACCTATAATTCCATTTTACCCACTTTTCCTTCCATGACTTCAATTTCACATGCATTCTTGTAGATATCTTTCTACTCTCCTATACATTAAGCCTCCCTTTATTCATTTTCATGCACCGAGAACCTATAATTCCATTTTACCCACTTTTCCTTCCATTGTGAAATAAATTCATTTCATAATAGTATTCCTGCCATATAAAATTCTAATACTGGGTATAGTTTTCACCCCCCCTTAGTGGTAAATGGTTTGGGATATTAAATCCCGAATAACTAAGAGCGGGGGTTGGCATTTTCAGAGGGTGCTTGTGTTGGGCATGGAGTCATACCATAAAATCATTGATCAATGATATGCCATCATGTAATGTATAGTCAATCCCCATCTTGTGTTGGGCATGGAGTCATACCATAAAATCATTGATCAATGATATGCCATCATGTAATGTATAGTCAATCCCCATCATCTAGCTACTGCATATTAAACCTACAACTGTGAATGAAAACTTATATTTCCTACGCTAATCCTGAGACCTATTCATTCTGAAATTTGAAAATTGAAAATTGCTGAAGTGAAACAACTGTCACTGTAAGTGGAAACAAGCACAAAATTTCCTAATTCATGGGCTATGGAGTCAATCGTTTAATCCCTTGGAAGTCATTTCACTCAACCAAACCAAACTTAATATTCAATCTTGAAATATAACTGAAACAGTTGTAGATCTATTGCACCCTGAATTTGAATATAGCTAATCAATCCTAGACCTCTATCTAACTGAACTGGAAAATTTTACATTGTTAGGTGTAATTTGCTTTCCAATGTAACCAAGTGCGGAGTGGATTTATTGACAAACCATATTGCCAACAACTGAAAATCTGAAGAATATATACAATATGAACATAAAATCCCATGGAAAACTTATACTCACAGGTGTACTTCAAAAATTGCTTCCTTTGTAGACATGTTGGATTTTTGATCATGGCTGAGAGGAGAAAACATATAATGTTGATTTCAAGTATCAATGAACCTGGCATATCAGTAAAGGCAACTGAAATTTAAAAACAATGGGATCAGTTACCCAGTGGAATCGCCATATGACAAAGTGGAGTTGCTAGGTCAAAGAAATGCAACCAATACTAAATGCCTACTCCTTGTTCACCAGCAAAGCATAGATCTAATGTTTATCATTTCCCGAAGAAAGATATCTTCGTTACTTTGCTCCTCGGCAACGACACCAAATGTTGTACCTGTTTCCCATAGGCAATCCTTGGCTGCAAAACTATGCCAGGAAACCAACTCAACTAGCCTTTAGGTTCAAGCTGTCCCTTGATCCAAAGGGGGCCCCCTCAGGTGTTACAAGGCTTTGTTTAATGCTGTTCACTTGTTACTGGACAACAACCTTTGAAGAACAATCACCAGATTTATTGTTTTAAATGGGGGTGGTTGGTGATCAATGACAAGCCCTATTCATATTAAATGCCTCTCTCACAAGGTCCCTTCTGAATGTGTCAGCTTCCAGCCTGATAGAATGACTTGATTTGTATAAGAATTTGATAGAAGAATGTAAGGAGATTCCTAATAATTGAGCAACCAAACTGATTACTTAACAACTAGGAATATTTGGATGTGTGTAGAAGATTTCTACAACCTGAAAAAACATATTCAGGAGAAAATAGAAGCACAAACAATAACCAATTTCAAAGAGGAGCTAGATCAGACAGAAAATCTGCTATACTAATCTCTTTAAATAATTATAAATCTGTAGGGGATTTCAGAGACACTAAAACACAATCTGTTCTTACCTAGGTCTTCTATAATACTGTGAACATGTGCAAAAAACAAATATGGAAATACTGGAAAAATATACAAAAACACAAAATTATGTCAAACCAGAGCCATAAAACTTTCATTAGAAGTCAAATAAGAGAATCTATTACAAAGTGTAGAGTCTAGGCATCAAAAGCCCACACTTGTTTATTACAAATAAAACAATATATAGACTAAATATCCCCTAAACTATTACAATAATCCTCGAATGAAATTATGAACTATATATTAAAAATAATATTTCCTTATTAGTTGCAGGAAATCTGGAACTGTTGCAAGTATCTGCCTCGAAATATGGAGTTGGTTGAATGACTACTAAAAATCTACATAATGATCCTCAATCTATTGATCTTCTGATGTTCTAAATGCTGATATCTCCATGCCTTTAAAATCTAGAGATGTTGTTTCTGCCATTTGTCTTTCAATTGATATTTCTGTGCCTTGAAATTTGGAATTTGGGTTTTGTGAAGCTCTTACTGAAGATCTGTTTGGAATGCTTTTATGTCACTTTTTGACAATGCTTCAATCATTTAAAAATCATAAATGTTTTCAAATATTCCGTGAATAAATTTGGTATACTAAATAGATTCACAAAGTATCTCCTCAAATAATAAATTTATGGATAAATTCATCCACTTATTTGAAATTATGTCGCGTTTTTATTTCTCATGTATTTACAAAACTATGTGGGGGTTTGTAAATCCATGTCCTCTTTCACCTTCCCTGTAAAAACTCATTTACTTTCACACGGTTACAGATTAAAAAACCATATGTGGTTTTATAAAGTATCTCCTCAAATAATAAATTTATGGATAAATTCATCCACTTATTTGAAATTATGTCGTGTTTTTGTTTCTCATGTATTTACAAAACTATGTGTGGTTTTGTAAATCCATGTCCTCTTTCACCTTCCCTGTAAAAACTCATTTACTTTCACACTGTAAACTCATTTATAGATTAAAAAACCATATGTGGTTTTGTAAATCCATGTCTTATTTTCTATAGTTGGTAGAGTATTTTACTTTTCTTTTTTACCTTCACCTCAACCTGATTTCACACTTGTAACTTGATTTCACCATGTGTGTAAATTATTCTTACTTCTATAACTATGACTTAAATTTCTTTCTTCTCTCTTCTACATTAATCCTCCCTTTATTCATTTTCATGCACCGAGAATTTTTTTACTTGTAGTTGTAACACATTAACCTGTAATTCCATTTTACCCACTTTGCCTTCCATCGTGAAATAAATTTATTTCGTAGTAGTATTCCCGCCATATAAAATTCTTATTAATACTGGATATAGTTTTCGGGCCCCCTCCTTAGTGGTAAATGGTTTGGGATTTTAACGCCCGAATAACTAAGAGCGGGGTTGGCAATTTCAGAGGGTGGTTTCTAAAACCTTTGGACCCCCATGTTAACGAGAAATGGACAAGGGGGTCTAAAATCAATTTTTAAACGTTGGATTATATTACTGATATCTCGAGGCATGAAACATAAGGTGAGTTTAATTAATTAAATGCGAGGTGGGCCATAGGATTTGACCTTTAGCTGTGAGTGGGATTATGATTTTAGCTTATCATTATGATTAAATTTTATTTTTTATAATATAATTTTAATTTTAAATAATATTTTCATAAAAATATATAATTATATTTTTATAAAATAAAAATAATTTTTAAAATTAAAAGTGTTATATATAAAAGACAAATAAATCATTCAAAAGCATAAAATTTATATATGCCCTTAGTATTTAACTCAGAAGGAAATGGTAATTTCACATTGAATTTTTTTTTGCATAAAGAAAGAAAACGTAGCCCCACATCAAAGAGAAGGCTTATGTAAAGTGGAGATCTCCCAAATCTGATATGGGGCATTTGCTGTACCATTTTGTTCCCTATAAGTATGAAACAAATTCACCCTATGAAACAATTTAATTAGCCTCCATATTCTTTGCATCCAATTTGAGAGTAAAGGAGGGATGAATGTTGTTTTCTTTGAAATCGAATAAATAACCCCTCACACACACACACACACACACACACACACACACACACATCTAGAGAGAGAGAGAGAGTCAATATTCAACAATTTTGCACAAAATAGAACCCTCCATAAAGCCAATACCCCAACATGATCATTAGATCCTACATTGCTATTCCAAATGAAGAGATAATGACAACTTGACTTCAAAACAATGTACACACCACAACCACAAAGATTGATTTTTCCCACCCCATCAAAAAATCCCAGAGGAAATCTACTCTAAATATTCACTAGATAAAAATACCTCATTTATCCCTTTTCAATATCTGCCCTCATTTCATTGAAGTAAGATAACACACACACACACACACACACACACACACACACATCTAGAGAGAGAGAGAGAGTCAATATTCAACAATTTTGCACAAAATAGAACCCTCCGTAAAGCCAATACCCCAACATGATCATTAGATCCTACATTGCTATTCCAAATGAAGAGATAATGACAACTTGACTTCAAAACAATGTACACACCACAACCACAAAGATTGATTTTTCCCACCCCATCAAAAAATCCTAGAGGAAATCTACCCTAAATATTCACTAGATGAAAATACCTCATTTATCCCTTTTCAATATCTGCCCTCATTTCATTGAAGTAAGATAATTTAAATTTACAAGGGAATCCTAAAAAACAATTGATTCTGACATTTCCATATGCCCCAAAAGATATAGAGGGGAAGAGTACAATATTCCTTAAAAGCGTGCATCCAATCCTGGAAGTAAGATTTCCAAGAAATAATGTTCCAATTAGCATGAATGTTTAAACTATGTAAAGCACCATACTAGATATGTACAACAAAAGAGGTGTGCCACATTCTCCTATGTTGAATTGCAGAGGACGCACCAACCCCGACCAACGAAACCTCTACGATATAAATTGTCCTAGGTTAATATCCTATTTTACACAACTAGCCACCCAAAACATTTCATTTTGTGGGGAATGTTCTAGCCCCAAATTTTCTTGTACCATCTCCAAATCTCCATTAACTGGAATGAATGTGTAATCTCCATTAACTGATATACCTCCTCCATTGTAATCTATCCCAAGAAAATATTACCATACCAATTATAAAGTCTACATTCTCATTTAAAGCAATGCCAATCCATCAAATATTTTCCAGATACATGTCCCATGAAACAACCAATTCACTGACTAAGCCAATATCCCTCAAGCATGCCCATTTGTGATATATGGATGGGATGCCCGAGACGACCTTAATTTGGTTGAAGTAATATATGCACAGATTGTGAATATATCCAAGGAGAGGAACATACATTGAATGATTACCCGTGAAACCTGTCATTTCATGTTCCCACAAAACCATACTTTAATTTTCATCATGTTGAGCCATATATATGAAGCAGAGCTTGGAGATCATGTCCCATGTTTGATCCATGATAAAAAATATTTGTTTCTTAGATATTTTTCCTTAATGATATTTTTCCAAAATTTTCCACCATTCAAAGCACGCCATAAATTCTTCATCAATAGGCCCATCTGAATTTCTCTAAATTATTTATACCCCATCCACAAAATTCCTTATCTCTAACAAGGTCATCTAGATAAGCCATGTGTATTTTATCAACACCTTTAGAATCAACCCACAAGAACGTTGAAATAACATAATTTAACCTTTTGATGATGTATTTGGGGAGCATTAAATATGCATCTAATACACAACAATGATTTGTAAAACTACCTAAACCAATACCAATCTACCACTGATAGTTAACCATTTATGGGACCAAGAAAGTAACCTTTTTTCAAATTTAACAATCAACCAACTCCAACCCTTGATATAATCACAGTTTGGCTTAAAAAAAACCAAGATACTCAAATCCTTGATCCAAAGATGCCCTTTCCACTGCAAATATATTTTCAACCTCTAGAACATTCGTTGCTTGTAGAGACGAAGTAATCAACAAGGATTTTATTTTACTAATGTAGAGACCTGAGTCACCCAGGAGATAAAAATCAAGTACATGGAAACCATTATGTACCAAAAATGATCCCCAAAATGAGAATAAAATCCACAAAGATAAGATGGTAAATATAAATGTTTTTAGTAATCATCACACTCGGGAAAGACCCAATAGATTGAGCTGTAGGTTTTAACCCTCTATATAAATCACCTGCAAATAGATTCATAAAATAGAAAAAATATACAATGATAATAACATAAATATACACAAGGATTTTCCTCTAGAAAATAGATTAATTTTTCATTATATTCCTTTCAATGTTAATCTATATATATATATATATATATAGACACACACACACACACATGTCGAAGCATTCATAAACCTGTTGTAGCGGCTACAACCACCCTCCAAAATTTTGTCTTAGCCTGTTTTGGAGCCTCCCTGCCAACCTTTCACAACACTTTGTCTTTATTCGTGAAGTACTCAAGCTTCAACGTTTTCCTCGCACAAAGGCAACCTCTCCATCACAGTCGATCCATTCCCCTCACAGGCTATTCACCTAGACTTGGTCCAGCTGCAGGCTGAGTATCTTCCCCTTGAAAGTTGTGCATTTCCGGAGGGCAACCAACCTTCCCTCCAGAAATTATGCAATCCTCTTTGGAAACCTATTGAGCTCCAGGATTGCGCAATCCTGCCAGCCGACACTGCCAATAGGATTTGCACAAATTTCCTCAGTAAGGCTGCTCAACCCAATATTTGTGCAAATCTAGGCAACAGTGAGCTGCTCCACCTAGAAATTGGCCAATCCTCCTGGGCAATCACCCCAGCTCCTAGCTAGGAATGAACATTTTTCCTAAGAAGTTGAGCAGCTACATGCATGAACAACCCAGTTGACTAGTTCCACCTAGGACCGAGGAAACTTGACTTGTATGCATCCATGAACTACTCTTCTCTGAATAGCAAGAGACAAAATGCGAAAGGCATCCCATGATCCAAGGAGCTATTTTTAGCAGCCAAGGCTTAGATGCAAAGTTGTTTTAGAATCTTTCTTCCAAGTGTCGCTTTTTCGTAGATTAGTGGCATGTGTGTCATGAGACCAAAATTATTTATTCGACACATCAGAGCTTATTCATTCACATTGATCTGGGAGCTCTAACATCCCACAGTACATCCATGACTCTTTGATACATCCAACTCATCTATTCACGAGTAAGTGGCATCAACTTGTCTTTTTCAACATTTTTGTCACTTTTTGTGTATTTGCTTATGTGAGTGCTGTTTGCTTGATTTCTTTGAATGCTTGTTGTCATTTACATGTATACTAGCTTTTCTTAGCTATGTTTTAGTTTTCTTTGCTATCTCACTACCGTGCATGCATGAAACTATTTTGCACGGACGTTCGCCCAACCGACGAACTGCCTCACCCACATGCATGATGATTTGTTTGCTGAATATTTCATTCATGTTTTGCATGAACCGTCAATCACTTCTTCTATCACTTAGTGTCGCCATGCATTTACTGTCTTATTTGCTTTTAGTTTCCCGTCGATGAGCCAGGCCAACCTTGGCCTAGGATTTGCCTTCACCAAGGCTTCATTGCGCAATATGGGAAAGGAAGGATCACCTTCCTCCCCACAAATGTGCATGCTTTCCCAACACTAGTCTTCAGGACTATTTTGCACATTTCTGGAGGACAATGTCTTCTTGGCCCAAGAAATTGCGCAAATCTGTCCCTGGGCCAGTAGTCCTTCCCAACTGGAATTGCACATTGCGCAATCCCAACAACCAACTGCCTAACTGGATTGCACATTTCACAGATCCAGCAGCTAGTCCTACCTCCCAGAAAACCCATACTACCTTTTGCATAGTTCTGGCAGTTAGTCACCCAACCTCCCAGTAAAATTGTGCAATCTTGCTCATCATTTTCCTAGGTATGTGCTATGTCCTTCCCAAGATTTACTTTATTTCCACTGACATATTTCTTGCCATGCATGTTGCTTGTTTCCAGATATTTCATGTTTTCATCTATCCCAATGGATTCCAAGAGAACAAGATCACATGAAACTGATGGAGTTATAGTTGGAATAATAGTTGAGTAGGTTTCCTCTAGTATGTCGATCTATGAAGATACGAAGCTGTATCTAGACAAGGACATCAAACTGAAGTGGCAAGAGTTTAATGAAACATCCATGGGCACTTTTGGGGAAGACCTCGAAGACCTCCAGGTGTACGTGAAAATTCACAAGTCCAGATTGTACTGGATTGCATGCAGATACCCCACGTTCCCATGCATGGACATGATTCACTGGATCATCTCTCACACTAACCCTGAGACAATGACCTTGAGCAATGTCAGTGGGACAAAGCTTGCAACCTTATGGGCATGATATTATGATGAGATGTATCAGATGTTAGAGTCCTCGAATGTCATGAGTCCTCCATTCAGCTTGCCCAAAAACAGAGGTAACTCCAGAGACATTCTGAAGGATTGGGTAAAGGAGCCATCTTGTTTTAGGATGACACACAACCAGATCTACAAGACAAAGATGTTGAGGAAGGTGTACCAATACTTGGTCATATTTGCATGTCAACTGAGTGGCTAAGCAAGCACTGAAACCTTTCCTCAGAGTTGGGTGATAGCATTGGATCAACTGGCTAGAGAAGGAAGACCATGCAACTGGTCCAATATATTGACTAATCAGCTGAAGGAACAAGTCACGAAGGTTCGACAATCACCCGAGGCTATGCATGCAGAGATTTATATGTCTGCTTACATCCTAGATGCAGTCTATGCTTGGCATTAGTTCTCGGGCTTGGAGTGGGCATGGTCATCAGTGGAGACTATTGTGAACACATATTTCAAGTTTTTGTTCGAATGCAGCTTTAGGGGAGTAATCATATGACTATCCGACCATTTCGTCACCCCAGTGTACAGGTTGATATTCGAACAGGATCCACCCTGCATGTCAAAGGAAGAAATGGAGGAGTTTTTAGGTATTGCAGATTGGTATGCCTCACCATCTAACATTTCCATCTGAATGTTCAGTGCGGAGAAGCCTCCGCATGTTCTACCAAATTTTGCCTTGGACGTACTTGTCATGGAGGAAGTAGCATATCACATCTCAACAAGATTGACAACTAGACTACAACGGAAGAAGAAGGCACCTTGGCCCACTCTTCTGTTGCAGATTGGGTTATATGAGATCTGGAGTATCAAGCAAGCAGATGTTGAAGTAGAACAGATGAAGAAGTACCTATTTGACCTCCAAAGCTTCAACCCGTATGACCCACATTGCATTGTGAAGGATCAATGCATGAGAGTTTAGTTCAAATAGATCCATGGGGCATTTCATTAGGTTGAGGAAGACTCATGGAGGTATTGCTAAAATTTCTCTAGGCCTGATGAATAGGTCGGCTTTGTCATAGAGTGGTTAGAAAAGCAGCATGAAACAACATCACGGAGAGCACCAACAGTAGTAGCAGTAGCAGACGTAGCATAACAAGACATACCTGTACACAACAAAGGGAAGAGGAAGATTGTCGACCGCATGGAGGAGGAAAAAAGCTGCAAGTTTTGAGCAGATCCACTTGTAGAACAACCAACTATGGCTATTCAGGCAAAGAGGTAGCAATGGGACAAGAGAATCGCGCAAAGGAAGAGGGATAAGAAGAGAATGGAAGAAGTAGAGAAGGAGTTGCATAAGCTGAGGGAGCAACTCCAGAAAGAAAAAGAGCTGCGCTAACAGGAGAAAGAAGCGCAAAAACAATGAATATAATAGAGGGCACATCATGTGTAGACAGACAAATCAATGCCTGTACAAGTAGTTGATTCATCTGAACAACTGGCATCAGGCGAATAGGGTGAACCATTGCAGGGGCAAGACTTTGCTCATGAGATAGAACAAGCACTTGAATAGTTGGATGTAGACATGGAGCAATAGGAGTTGGAACATGACACCGAACTCATGCCTTACCACAAAGAGGTTGAATCAATCGCGTTATTGCATCCATATGATGAGAAAGTCTCAAATTACCAAGGAGGCACTTAGATCCTTGGTGGTCAGCTAGAAGCAGAGATGCACACCATCTCCTTTGACGAATCTCATCACAAAGTTGTGTAGTCTCAGAGAGCACAGACTCCGGAGGATCAAACATCCCCTACACAAGTTGAAGAACAAGTGATTGTGACTGATGTGCACAAGCATCCAATTGCTTTGGCCGATGCAACTAGAGTGTATGCCAAAGCCACTAGCTCAAGTGTTCGTTTCCTCATAGCTGAGAATGAGCGAATCACGAAGGAACTACAGGTGTCCAAGCAAGGAGGATACTTGGTGACAATGTTTGCCCGATCTGAACTGAAAAAGGCAATACTAGATGAAGTATTGTCCCTTGATACAATTATGCGAGCATTGTACTCCAAGTTTGGTACCATGCACAAGCATCTTCCATCTCCACGGATGGCAGCAATGATGTGCAAGAAGAGCATTCATCTTGAAGAAAATACATGCTGCTGTTGATGTCATGGAAGCATGGATGATGAAGTACAAGGGAGCCCCACTTCACCTACCAAAGATGATGAAGGCTAATGCAGTCTAGCTACAAGCACGTATCTGGAGTTAGATTCGGAACTATGAAGACTTACCACAACTCATCACTAGCATACATGCTTCCCATGCATGAGTATTCAAAAGCATGGATGTTATAGTGCACACTCATGCAATCCCATCACTTGGGACTCTCACCCAGGAGAAGACAAAGAAGAAGGTCCGACAAGAGCTTGACTCATACTTCGACGAGTTGCTGCACATTGCCACCAGCCCAGACTTGCCTATCAGTGCAGACACCATGCACAAGTATGTTGCTAGTTCGGCCACATTGAAGACAATGATGCACATGCTTTCAGACGAGTTGGAAAAAGGAGCTCGAGTAGTGTACCTGGATTTTATGGAGGCAAGGTTCAGGTTTTAGATGAATGTCACAACAGTACACATGGACTAGCAATCTTCGCATCAATATGTTACTGTTGATCATCATGAGGATGTCGAGTAGTTGGACTTCTATGGCTGTCTAAGTCAGAATGATGTCTAGTTTGGCTTGTTCAATCCATTTTTCACATATGTACATGTGCATTGTAATGTTGAGTCATGTCAAGTGTAAGTCAAGTCTCAATAGTGGATGTAACAGTCATAGAGTAGATGAAGAGTCATGAGGGTAGTTGAATGGTCATAAAGGGGAATGTCAAGGGTCACCCCTCCGTTTGTTATAAATAGTCCCTCATAACTCATTGTATAGGCTTTTGGTCAGCCAAGCTTCTATTAAGACTATCTTGAAGAAGGCTTGGGAAGTATTGTAATGTGCCTTGGCTTCTCCATTGCATGGAGCTAGTACATCTCTTTGGAGGAGCAGGCGGATGTGGCTGTAACGTTTCACTAATGGGGCTAGCAAGTTTACATGGATGTGTTGTATGATTGGAACTTATACTTTCTATATAATAAGATCCAACACATTTTCATGCATATGTTTTTATTGTAGTTGGACTGCTCCGGTTGCCTTAATGATATATGTTTTTTAAATTACGTATTTGTGTATGAACTAGTTCACATGCACTTATATGAATCTTGTTGCAAATGTGTTGTATATGCTGCTAATGCTGTCTCGTCTGTGTCGACTGCTCTGTGGGAAACCAAATAGATCTTTCACATGAACCTTGTTGTAACAACTGTTGCACTCGTTCGGACTGATCCGTGAGTGTTGTACGTGTTATCTTAGCTTGTATGTTGTGACTACCACATCCGAGTGGACTGCTCCGTCGAAAGCTGTGCATGTCCTTTTGTGTTGTGTGTTCCTAACTGAGTTAGGACTAATCCCTTTCAACCTGTAACTCACCTTAACCCTTGTCTCCCCCCTTATGTGTTAGAACCTATCATACATCTTCCTTGACTCACTGCAGCAGCCACACCCTTGCTACTGGCAGAGTTATCTCGCTTGCCTCTTTGCGACATCACAGTCAAGGCATTACCTTACAACCCACTGTTGGGACTCCTACACCAAACGACTTAATGTCTAATTGGTACTTATTACTGAGGAGATCCCCTTGACATGTTGGCAGGTCCATCACCGTCAACAAAACCCCAATCTATTAACCTTGGATTAGAACATAACTGTAGTTCCCTTGACTAGATATACAAAATACCATGGGAAAAAACCATCATGCCTAAAACCATGGGTAGGTTCACCCACCATCTATGGGTTTGCCCAAATATTATTGGGTCTGGATAAAACAAAATTGTGACCCCCCCGATCAGGTGCTCAGAAAAGTAGCTCAAAATTCAAAGTTGTCGGATCAGTGTGGAACCTCAATGGCCGTGTAGTGCTCGTCATCCTGAATCCAGTGTAGCTTGTTTCATGTGAAACTGACACCATATGTCCCAAAATCATGTTCTGTTCACTTTCCCAAATAGGCGAATTAAAAAAAAAATTTGACAACCCAATGAGCAATCCTTCCTTTTTTTTAGTGCCTATCAGCCATGTCAGTCACCAGTGATCAAAATATGATTTTTCAAAGTTTTCTTAGGGTCTTAGGTCAATTTTTTTATGGTTTCAGTAGGTCTTCAAATAAAAATTTTGATCATTGGTTGTTGAGTCTAGGTCACTACTACTCCCTTCAGTAATCATGGTTCTCATTAGTTGTCATGGTTATGTCATGGTTGGTCTCTAATCAGTTGAAGTGTCAACATATAATTCTTAGTCTAGGGTTTCCACTGGTGTGATCATTACTACATCCAAATTCAAAGCAAAGAGCCATCATGGTTATGTGTCTTAAGTCTTCACACCAAGGGAGATAGCATGTTAGAAAATAAAGCTAATAAAAGGTATCAAGCAACATTTGTGCAGATATTGCTGCAAAAGAAAAAGGTATATTGTCATCCTTTGACATATACAAGAAAAGATGTTTTTTATGTTTGAAAGGAATCCACACATTTGTTTCAATCATTTCACATGTACAAAGACTCCAATTGATGATTCATAACCCACAAGACTCATTCAACATCAAAACTACTCTCTCAAAGTACATTTCAAAACATTTCGCTGCAGTTTCAAGCCCCATCACAACATTTTGTGCATTTCGATACGCTTTCTCCCATCCACACTACGTTTTCATTTGAACGTTGCATTTTCTGAGGTTTGAGGCAAAGGAACAACTCCCAGCATTTTATACAACAAGTGAAGGTTTCTCTACCTCAATACAGGTATGTCAAAGGCAAACCCCACCACAACAAAGTGAATTTTTCAATTTTTTGGTGTGGAAATCTCTCCTAGGGTTTCCACGCTATGTTTTCTTTTTCAACTCCATGGTTTTATTTCCACATAGATAAACTAGTTTCCCTATACATCCTACCCTCCCCCACATTGACATACATCCCCTCTATCATTTCTAACCATTCCCTTTCATCCTATAGCTTCTAGGGCAAAACCAAAACTCGACGCTACATTTTCATCAAAAAGGGTAGCATGGGCTGTAAAAAAATTGTTTGATGCCATTTACATCACTCCCTATCCTATTTCTCACTTCCCTAAGTGCCCTAAGACCCCAACCCACCTCCCAACTTTTTCCCATTTCCTAATTCTCGGTTTCCCTAATTAAAACCTTGTTTTTTCCATTACTCATAGCCTATTAATTTGCTGTGCAACATTTGAACATGGAAGTTGAGAAGAAAACCTACAACAAGGGTGGACAAGTTTCAAGGTTTGAACCCCTTAACACTCAGGAGTTGTTCTCGTCACCATTTGCTAAGCAGTGTTTCCAGAACGTTGGTTGCCTAAGGTTTTGTGAACAAATCCAACAAGTAGGTTATCATGCTAAACCAACCAGCCTGTTTGCCACAAACCTTAGAGGAGATAAGGTCAAGATTGTAGGGGTGGAATTCATCATTTTATCAGAGACCATAGTTGCTGCCACATGGATACCAAACAATGGGGAAGGGTGGTTCAAAGACTTAGATTTGGAAATTTCAAATTACAAGGCTTTCATCAAAATTCAGTTCAAAGAGGCTCCCAAGAGTGTTTTTCCTTTTGGACTATTGCTTGAAAGGTTTGCTCCATTAATGAAGTTCACCATGAAATATTTTACATGTGAGGGCAAGTTTTCAATAGTGTATAAGTATCATGTCAGATTGTTGATGCACTTCACCGGTGTAAAGCCTCTCAACCTACCTCACCACGATTACAAAAATTTAGTCAAGATGGCAAAACAAAATAGAAAGTGTGACCACCAAGCTAGTCTCTATCACCATGCTTTGATTAAAGTCATTGTCCTACACCATCTTGGACAAAAGAACATCTCTTGGTAAAACTTCATGCAGTCCACAAATTTTCTACCTTCTACTAGTCAACCTATTAGGCACAATACACCACTTGGCTCATCTAGCAGAGTTCCAATGAAGAAGATACCTAGGGCAGAAATCACTTAGACTTATATCAGAGGGAAGAGGCTTGTGTTTGCTCCTAGAGGAGAGGAAAGGGCCAAGCCTACTTCAGTTGATAGGGAAGCATCTCCACATCACCATGAGACATCACTCCATAAGCATGTTAATGAAACATAGGGAAAACCGTTGAAGCAGCTTGTCATGGAGAAAGAGGCTGATATTAGAGTTTTAAAACATTATTTAGCTAAAGCTAACTACATGATTGCATTTTTGCAGCAAGAAAATAGGCAACTCAAAGTGAATCAAATGCTAATGTCAAAATCTAGAATGGGTGTAGAGGATGAAGTAGGAAAAGGTAATAAAGTCATTGATTCAGAAAAAATGGAGGACACTGAGGTTCAAGTCAAGCCAAAGAGACCTAGAACCAAGGGTATGAAGAGGAAAGGAAACCAAATGCGTGAACCATCTACACCTTTGGAGCAGCAACATTAACAAATCCATTAAACAAGATGTTGAGAAAAACAAAGAATATTTGCTGGATAAGGTAAATTTCCACTTGGAGAAACTCCTTGAAAGGGCCAACAGGGCCACCAACTTTCAAAGGAACATGGCTAGGCATTACTACACCTAGAAAAAGATTTGTCAAATTAAGGTTAAGAGAATGAAAGCAAAACTCAAGAAAACCCTAGAGGAGCTCAAGAAGAAGGATAAATTGGAATTGCTTGTTGATGCATCCTTGATAGTTTGAATTATCTTTGAGAGGCTCAATGGAGCAAATTTTGAGCAATTTTGGTAAGCTCGACTGATAAGGAGAGGGCATTTGTGTGCGTTTTACGGCTACTTTACACACCCAAGCGGGGTCAGTGAAGTTCAGTGATGTGTAGTGTTAGTGCCCTGCATAGGCTAAATATAACCCTAAGAATTTGGTTTTTGATTTTTTGGGAATTCTTCCAATTTTTAGTAGGTTTTGGAGAGAAAAGGTATCATGGCCCACGCTACGTTTTTGTTGGGGGCCTCTATTTGACAAATATCTTAGTGTTCTGGATACCTTTTGACCTTTGCATCAATCCTAGCCAGCCAAACTTCCACTACAACATGATCTGGCAAGTCAAAAAGTCCAAAAAGTGAATATAAAACACCTTTCTGCCCTCTTTTTGGACATCACGCTACGTTTTTGGAGTAGCTGTGGGAGAATTGAGTTTTGGAGGACTAGAACCAGCCTTTTTTAGTGATTAAGGAATATATGGTGTACTAGACAGACAAATATTTCCAATGAGGTATCATGAGATAAATTTGGAGCAAAGGAACCCCTCCAAAAATCACTTGCAAGATGCACGTTGCATTTTATCTAGGCACGCTGTGTTTTCAGAGAAATTCGCTACGGTTTTTCCTGGAACTCCTGTTTCTCAGTTCTATAAGCTAGTTTCAATTTTTCATGGTGTAATTACTTGCATTTGATGTAATTATGATGTAACGAGAGGTAAATAAGATTGCTAGAGTTATTTTCATGTAAATTTAGCCCTCATTTATGAGGAGCAATTTAGTTAAAGTTTAAAAGGAGGATTTGTTTTAACCTCCCTAGACATTAGGGTTTTGTTGAGCACTTCATGTAATTAGTTCCTAAACTGAAGGATTCAACCCTAAGAGAGGGGAAGATGGTTTTTGTAGTCTATATGTATCTATTTTTCAGTCAGAGAACAAGTTGGACATCAGTGAGTAGAACTCTTGGAACTTGTATTCAATTATATTTTTATAGGAAATCAAAGGACAATTGCGACAATTATTCAGGAATTCTTGTGTTGTGATAATGTTTTCTCTCTGTTATAGTTTTATATGAATGATAATTTTATCTTCTTTCCATATCTATACTTTTCAGTGATTTTCCTAAGAGGTTTTAAACATAATTCTTAAGTTTAAGCTCTGTTTTGTTAGGAACTTCATGTTTATGTTACCTGTCCTCTGATAAATGAATTCATGATTGCCATGCTCATTTTGAATCTTTGTTTTTCCACCCTACAATACATCAGAAAAACCCTAAAGTATCACAAAGGCATACCTGCCTACTCCTTTATGTCTCTTGCAACTGGTGAGATCTAGTATTGCAGCAATAATGCTGCAACTCCCGGGGCTTCCTTCTTTACTTATATCAACTTGGTAGTTCGTAACAAACTTGGAAGCGATGATGCTATATGCACAAGTACTGCAGGTTGCCACTTGATCAGTTGGCGCAAGTTTTCTAGGAGCTTAAGCTAACTTCTATGAGTTCTCAGAAGAAGCTTTTATTTTGATGGAAGAAATCTAACTCTAAAAGGGCTATTCTACTTGCAAAAAGAGAAGGAAAACTGAAATGAAACACAAACCCTAGCAAACCCTAATTTTTCAAGAAAAGAGATGGAAACTACTGAAATGGGTGCCATTGGCTACTGAAAATGTAAATTGCATTTATTGAAGCTACTTTTGAAGAGAAATGAGAAGAAATCATCTTTTTATACTTTTGGGTATTTTTATGTGGAATTATTATGCTTATGGTTTGACTGATTGTGACTGTGCAAAGGTTTGGTGGAAAAGGAGGATGGAGTTGGAATTTTCTGAAGATGAGGAAGGTGTGGAGAGGTCCTAAGAAGTCCCTTGTACCCTTCTGGAGAGCTCCATTGTGATCAGACTTAAAAAAATCACTCACATGAACTTCTACAGGAGGCTACAGGGGATCTATAGAAGGAGGGCGAAAGTGGTTTTTGGAGGTTTGGAGGTGGAAAAATGGTGGGAAAATGGAAATGAAGGTTAGATGAAGGTTTTGAACGGTTTAGGACTTTGTCAATGAAGATCAAGAATGAAAGAGATGGTTGGATTTGTTCAAAGGGTAAGAAAGCAACTTGGTACAAAAATGCAGAAATTAGGGCAGATTGGAAAATGAGGTGAATTAGTGGGGAAATATTAAGAGATGAACTGGTATAGTCTATGCTATGGAGGAATGATAAGCTGTAGTGTTCTACAAGTGAGTTGCACACTTACTTCCCAAAATTGACCTAGGCAAGAATCGAAAAAATAGAGTTTGTCTATTTTGACCTAAAATCTAACCTAAAAACAGAGACCTGCTAAACAGAACTTCATGAACACAAAATTATCCAAGAAATCCTTGGTAATGAATAGGAATGGATATAAACATGTGAATCCAAACTAATATCTACTTTTTCAACTCAAAAAATCACACTGGCAATTGCATAAAGGGAAAAAACTGTGTTTTTGGTGGTAGCAATAGTTCCTTGACCTCAAATCATGGTCCCAAGGAGGGAGAAAGGAGATCAAGACCTGTTGGTAGCCTTTTTGGATCTTAATCTATTACTACAACAAACTACTTAAGCAACTTGAAGCAAGAACAACTATTTTAACCATCAAAAGCAACCTATTTTACCAAAGCAAGATTTAACCTAAACAACAGAAATTTCCTATGAATGCAAGAAAAAACATATAAATACACAAAGGAGGTTCTGGGAAGCTTGGGTTGGGTCCTAACCCAAGAGCTTCAGCCCTCTAGAAAAGATTAGCATTGGTTCAAAACTGGATTCATTTTCATTGATCAACAAAAATAACAATTACATCACAAAACTGTCTTCAAAAAGAGCTTGAAAATGAGTTGAGTACAAGGCTGCTCAAAAGTGAAAAAATATACTATGAAATGGATAACCTACTGAGGCTTGAAGCCTTCTTATTTGTACAAGTGGGGACTCCCAATAGTCCTCCTAAACTTAAGGAACTCGACTACTTAAAACTGGAGATAACAACAACCCTACTTGACTTGCTCGGCTGCCCCTTGGAATCATTGATGTGGGCGTTTGTACTCCAAGCTGCTGATGGAGAACTCGAGGAAGGGGTCATTAATGAAGGAGACACCCCTCCTATAAGTCCTCAACCCTATTTCCTCGAGTTTGGCTGCCATTCTGCTCATAAATGCCTAGTCCTTGTCCAAAATTGTCCAAAAATCTGCAATAAACACTCATTAGACTATGTGGCAAAGTGACTATCCCCATTCACTCTATTGACATAAATATATTAAAAAACATGCATAAAACTATTGAGAATGGTGGATTAAATAAAAATAATAGGCAGAATGAGCCCATATAGCTACCCATTTTTGGGGCTCATCATCACCCCCCTGCTGAATGGGTTGCTCATCCTCTGAGCAACTAATCCAGTTCTTCATCTTTAATAGCTTTAACAGCTTCCTTGACATCCCAAGCCTTTGATGTTATATCCTCTTCTCTGTCATGAAAACCTACTTTTCTGTCTACTTCGTCCCAATGTTTTTGTTCTTCCTCCTTGTTTGCGGGAAAGCTAATGTCTATTTGATCTGCTAGTCCCACTAAGACGGGTAGCTATCTTAGAAATAAACAATTCAAAGTAACTTGTGTTTTCCTTTATGGATGATAGATAAGAGAGAAGTAGAGAGCACCAACCTTAATCTTTCGCTTGGGCCTTACTTGTTTCCTCTCTTCTTTGATAGAGCTTGCCGCTCCTTTCTCACTTGTCCCACTTCAAAGAACACCTATGGAGGTAGAGCAACAAAACACCATCAAAGCATAGAGATCTATGATACCATAAACAATGCAGAATCAGAAGTACATTAACCATACAATTGCATTCACAAATACAAGATTCAAAAATACAAAAGTATATGGAGGAAAACTCAAATAAATTTATTGATTGTAGAAGTAGAAGAGAGGATTACAACCTAGCTATCTGATCCAGCATCATCCTCCCAGCATGAAAGCCCTCTTCACCTCGTGAAAAGCAAGATCACCCAACAATACAATGTCTCAAAGAGAAAAAAACATCACTTCCTTACAAATTACAAAATTCCAGCCTCTAGATCTCTATGATGAGGGATCTATATATAGATATTTGTAGGGGGGGTGAGTCAGCTTTTGGGTTTTTGATTAGTGTCATTTCACTGATAGTTCTTGGTTCCACTTGGAGATTTCATGATCTCTTACTCATCCCTGGGAGAATTCAGAGAGGCAAGTGTCATATGAGAAGTTTCTAGAAGATTCTCTCGGTTTCCACTTAGCAAACTGTCTCTGCCATTTGTCTACTCTCGCCCATCGCACCCTACAGAAGGCCTTTTCAGTATGCATCACACCCCCTGTGTGTAATAGGTAAGATGCATCACACCTTGACCAAGGAGCAGCCTGTATGGGTCAATTTCTAGTTTTGAGTAGTTTGTAGGGTGGAACTTCTGGGAAATGATGTAATTAATTGACCATGATCCTTTAGGGTATGAAACGACACTTTTAGGGGCTTAAGAGCCCTTGGTTTATCGACATATGTGATTGGGGTTGCAGTGCCCAAATATGTTTATAATAATTGCCCCCTAAAGCATGAGGTCGTAAATCTTTTGATGTCGGGTGAAATGTTTTATCATGAGGATTAGAGGTTTTTAGAATTGGATGGTGACCTATAATAAGATACAATACTATACATTATCTTCATATTATTTTCATGATCTAGCTGAGGCGGGCATTCCCATGCTTATCTTTATAAATTCATTTTCATGTACATAGGATAGACAATCGTCTTCTGTTGCAGACTGGTGATTCTTGTAGAGTCATCATCCCTTAGCTTGGATGATCATCTGTGCAACTATGGAGTGCATTTGATGTCTTTATTTTCCTAAATATATTGCAGCCCAGATGGATGAAACTAGATCTGGGGTCTTCAAACTCGTTCAATCTTTGCTTGATGTACAAGTTGATCCATGTGAAAAGATGTTCTGGAGTCGAACATGGAAAGACATCGCCTGATTACCAGCCATTGAAGTAAGTTGTTAACAAGTGCGAGAGGAATCACCGATAATGATAATGACCCTCAAGGTAATATAGTACAATTCACGCAGTGTGAATATATGAGTTGATGTTAAACACGACACAAAATATTTCGATCGAAGGCCATTGATGTAAACCTGTCGCCGAAAGTGAGAAACTTGCCGTTGAGGCATGCAAGCTTCAAAGTACTGAAAGGGTTGTTCCTAAGTCAACTTCTTAGATAATGAGCTGATGTCGACAAGAAGTGACTCGTTGTAGGAGGGCCTTAATGAATCCCACATCTACAACACAAAACGAAGAAAATGATTTTGTGGAGGTGAAAACGATCTAATGATACAAGGTTCAGGAATGGCGGTCATGAAAAATGGAGAGTGAAGGTATTGCAATGAATGAGGCGTTAGCTGGGTGGGTGAATTCTCTGAACGACTTCTCTTGAACATACCGACGACACTGAAAGGGTTTGGTAGCATTAAACCCAAAAATGGATGGTACAAAGGACCAATGGTGATGTGACTAGTGAACGGAATAACCCAACCCGACTCAATCATGGTGATGGAGTGAAAGTGTCATGTTCAAGAGAGACCTACTACCCATGAAGTTCGTCAAGTTTTCTTCCCTTTTTCCCCAGTCATTGCTGACCAGTACCTCTTTATTTTTGTCAAGCTTGAGGAGGATAACATATGCTTGTTCTATAATTTTCCCTTCGGGCAAACCTGTCGCTATGTTTTAGCGAGCCTAGTGACAGTGAAAATCGCTCTTGTCAGGATGGACAAGTTTGTCGCTATTGTTTTAACGAGTTTAATGAAAAAGATAACTCGATCCTTTTCATGTTTAGAGAGTTTGAAAAGGGACAAAAAGGAAACTCCAGCAATCCTTTTTTGTGGCATAATCCCTTAAGTCCGAAAAAGTATAAAATAATACGAAAGGGATGACTTTTCGATAGTTTTAGTGAGCCGAAAAAGACAAGCACTCAATCTTTTTGTGGAATGATCCCTCAGGTCCAAAAAGATTAAAATGTAGAGGAGGGATGGTGCTTCCCCTTTCTTTAATGGGATGGAAAGGCTAGTAGCTCAAAAACCTTTTCATATTTTACGAGTCTAAAAAGAGCTTAAAAGAGACTCATTTTTGAGGAACGAGTGGTGTTTTCGGGTAGCAACTCATTCCAGGTAAGTTTCGAACTTCTCAAACATGACAGTGTAAAGAGGGTGTCTAACAGAATCACTTGTCACAGCTGTTCCTCAAAAGGGTAAACAATCAAGTGGAGGCGTATGATCGGCTAAAAGAGTGGAGGTGATGGTAAGAACACGACCAAGGCTCAAAAGGTTGATAGTAATGCAATCAAAAAGGTTATTTACCAAAAGGTGGGTTTATTTTTTAATGATCTTGAACCTTGTGCCAACATGTGCTCAATGGCAAGTTTATTTTTTAATGAGCTTGAAATTTGTGGAAACATTGCTCACTCTAGTTGTCTTTAAAGATGTCTCTTATTAGTAGGTTCATTTTTTAGTGAGCTTTCCCAAAGCGAAACTTTGCTCAATGCCTTTTGTATGGAGGCTAGAAACGACCAACTACTACACTAAAAGTTAATGAACTATTGAGGTTGGGTAGGATTGTTTCCGACAAAACGTTTCCTTCGCTTTGTCGGGGCCGCCGACAAAGGTGAATGGTGGATTAGACCAATCACCTAACCTAAGCAGTTGAACTAAAAGTTAGGCTAAAATACTGTGAGGTTAGAGTTACGCTGGTCGCTTTTCACTTGCGTAAAAAAGGTTTGCATGCCCCTAGGTGTTGAGAAAACAAGAATTTCTAGTTCCCTTATGGAAGTTCCTGCATTTAAGCAGGATCATTTTGTTTGCAGAGAAGACAAAACACTTCCTCGGCTTTGTCCATCGAAATAGACAAAGGTGAATGGTGTGAGCTTCCAATCACATAATGTGCGAGGAGATCCTGTTCTAGACTGATCCCATATCCTCCACAGAAATGGCGTTTTAGACTGGTCATATAACCTACAACGAGGAGATCCTGTTCTAGACTAATCCCATATCCTACACGGAAATGACGTTTCATACTTGTCATATAACCTACAAGGAGATCTATTTTTTCATCTGGGTTCGCCTGCCAAAGCAGAGCAGGGTGCATACCTCCTAAGCTTTGTCATATTCACCGAATCACTTGTGGTAATTAGGTGGATGAACTGGAGGTTGAAGAGACATTCCTTGTGCAAAGAGACCATTTAGGGATGGTTTTTGACTCGTAGCTGTGTTTGAACAGAGAAATGAAAGCTGGTCAACAAGCTGTACCATTCTGCCTTCATACGGAAAACACATCACTCGAAAGAGTGTGGAAACAATAGCTCCCATGCTGTAAATGTAGTCACATCCAAGGAGTAGATTGTAATCTAGTGGCCGTTGGACTACCATCAGGTTCAAATGAACGATTTTCCTTCTCAAAGTTATAGGCAAATTTGGAAGGATCCCTAACGGTTGACTGGTTCCTTTATTGAAGCCTAACAAATTTCGATTCTCAAGCAGAAGCGATGATGAACCAAGCGCTTTCCAAGCAGTTGAGGAAAGGATACTCACGGAAGCCCCTTCATCTATGATAGTTCCAGACATGATCATTCTGTAAACTTGTACTATGATTCAGAATGGTATATTAGATGGAAGGCGGGGTCCCGCTAGTAGATTCCAATCAAAGGAAATGACTAGATTGCTTGGAGGGGGGACCGAATAAATGACTAGATGAATCTCTTGAAATGGGGAACTTCCCTCCTGTGGTAAAAGAATGGGTAGATTTCCCCCATGCTCATCAGACTCCGTGTTAACAAAAATAATTTGAATTGTGTCGTTCTCGTTCTCTTTGGAAATTGTACCATCTGAAGGTGGACCTTCTAAAGGCAAGACTGGGTCAGCTGCCATTTCGACCTGTTGAATTTGGTCCAGTATGGACTTAGGGTTTATCTTCAATGATAGGCATTTCAACTGACAACTAAGGTATGTCAGTCGGATTTTCAACTAGCGATGGACTTGGCAAGAGTTTCTTGTATCTAGGTGGAAGTCGCTGCGGTGAAGCAGGATGGTTATCTAAGACACTTTTAGCTTCATCCAGAAAAGGAAAACGGTGAAGGGCATTACTGCCTTCACACAACCTACAAGGAAATCTGAATCTTCCTTTTTTTCCATTGACTTCATTTGCACTAGTCGATGGTGTACTCTCAACATGATCGACAGAGGTTGATGACACCAGATGGTGTAAGCGGGGAGACCAGTCTCTCAAGATCTTCGGGATGTAAGGAAAATGTCGATGAAAGTGGTTTCCTTTGCAAATTACGCATGGAGATTTGGGTTTGGAAGGTGCAGTGTGTGGATTTTTGCTGGATGATGCATGGTTGCCCCCTTGCGTGACTAGCTTCTTCTTCTTCTTCTCCTTCCCTTTATTCTTCTTCTCAGCTACTTGGTTTTTAGTACCACTAGTTTCACCAAGCGAAGAGGAAGAAGGAGAGGGAGAAACAAACAAAGTGGAAGGTGAGGGAGCAACTCTAGTATCATCTAGTTGCTGATTTGATTGCTGAGGAATTACGGTGTTTTGAACGACAGAGGTTGAGAATAGCCATACCAGAAGGCCAATTGTGATTCCTGGAAGGGACAATGTAGCCATATAAGGAGCACCAATATCTCCCCAAGAAGAGAAACGACTAGGATTTCACCCAAGGAGAAATCATTGATTGGTGGACTCCATTACCTCAACCTAACAGAAACGAAGGAACAGGGATGTTATTCCAAATTAAATGAATTTTATGATGCTTTGACACAACTTGCTTTTTCAATTTTTAAGAGTCGAGAAAAAGCTAAAGGTGACTCTAGTCGCCTTCGATTTTTAGTGAGCCTGAAGTGACAAGTGCTCAAATGGACCTTTTCTTTTAAGGAGTCGAAAAGGAACGAAAATGACTACTCTAGAAGTCTCGATAGAGGGATTACCAAACCAATCGCAAAACTGAAATATACACCTTGGTGGTAAATTAAAGAGAAATTACCAAGGACTTTACTTATGACAGTCAATCTTCCCGAATGCTATGTTCAGTGCATTGCGATTGATAGGGTGGCAAACAAGACCTCCTAAGGATAAAGGATATCAGCCTATTGTGGTCTCCTAATATATCCTCGACAGTACGGGGAGCACAAGTCCGTACTGGAACTTGTCATATCAAAGAGGAGGAATCACCCAACCTTCGATGAAAACGATAGTTACCAGGTTTTACGACGCCGAAATACGTCTCTAGCCTAGACTTCTAGATGTTGTGCATTAGGTTCCAAAGTGTTTTTATGTTCATTGAGGTTTATTTTAGAGTTGATCTTTCCTAGATGTTTGTCTTTCAAGGTTCACCGCATGATGTAGATGTAAAATTCCTAAATATGCAATCTAGAATGATAAACAGTCGGTTGTTTTCTTTTAGCAATGAAAATCCTAGCTACTAAGGAAAGAAAAGTACGATTATTTCAACAGAGAGTAGAAAGCACACACTAAATTAACTTTTCCTAAATCATTTTCCACATGCAGTCTAAATAAAAATGCACATGCATGTATTTGTTTTCTTTTTCCTTTTCCTTAATGTGAGAATGCCAAAAAGGAAACTAAGTACAGATTTGAACTACTTTTCTTCAAAGCGACACTTTAGCAATTTCTTTTCAAAACGAAAGGAAGACTAAGACGACACTTTCAATTTCGAATGGGAGACTGCTTTTGACACTTCAAATATTGACAATTCAAATCAAATACAATGACAAAAGTACAATCGACTATCTAAAAGAGGAAGACTTTACGAAACTCTTCTTCTTGACTCAAAACGACAATTACGACACTTTTGAATCAAAAGACGACAGTTCGATTAAGCTACTTTTTGCAAAGGACTGTAAATGATGAAAAATACATAAAAAACATTCACAATTCCTAGTCAATGGGGGCTGAATAATGTAAAGGAAGAAGGTTTTAACAATGATATACTGATCATAAGCAGCAAAACTACTGAATAAGTTGAAAACAATGAAGAAAAAACAAAATTCCAGAGAGGGAAACAGTCGCATTCAATCATCGCACCTATCCTTAAGGGAAATAGGGATGCATCTCACCTGCAGCACACGGGAGGTGCGATGCATCCAGACTGCCAATGAGAGACAATGGGATGGACAAGGGAACGAAATTAAGCTTGGTTTTTGCTCAAAATTTGCAGCTAAGTCCAGTGATTTATGTCGAGCTATGATGGCTAGTAAATACAAGGTATAGGGGTATGATCTTATGAGGTTATTGAGCTACCACTAGGGAACTTAGGATGTTTGCAAGTCAGATGTTCAGTTCATAAACCAACCCGGAGATTGACTGAAGCAACATTGATCTACTTTGTAGTTGCATAGCAAAAGCAGTTCAAAGGCTAGCTAGCTTAACTTCAGGCTCCTTTAGTAGTTTATAAAGCAAACAACAATAACAAACAAACAATATATTCATTCCCCAGCGGAGTCGCCATTTTGTTTCTGGGAAAACTAGTGTCTATTTGATCTGCTAGTCCCACTAAGACGGGTAGCTATCTAAGAAACAAACAATTCAAAGTAACTTGTGTTTTCCTTTATGGATGATAGATAAGAGAGAAGCAGAGAGCACTAACCTTTGTCTTTCGCTTGGCTCCTTGCTTGTTTCCTCTCTCCTTTGATAGAGCTTGCCACTTGTTGAGCCTCAAAACTGCACTCATTTACCCATCCTCCCAACAGCCTTTTCCTACTCATTTCCTTCTTTTTTCATCATTTCCTTCATCAACTTGTTCAATTCCTTGCATTATAGGACTTTTTAACATGATTTGCTAATTGTGCTAATGATTGACTGTTGGTTTAGATTTTTGGTTCAAGTGCTGCAATTCCGCAGCTAATACAGGATTTCCACAGCCGGTCTCTGATTCCGCAGCTGATCCCAGATTCCGCAGCCATTTTCTTGTTTGCTATGATCCAGGTGTCCTTTAGAGAAAAGAGCCACATGGGCAAGTTTGTATGACCATGTACATGGTGCGTGTGCTGTCAGCTCAGCCAAACTGGCCGTCTACACCCCTGGTCAACGTGGAGGTAGCTCTGGTCAAACTTCAAGGTTGCAAACGGTGGCACGGCTCTGCTATTCAGTTGGAGCACGTAAGTCACAGCTGGCCTCTTCTTCAGCCACGAAGACTGCAGGGGACAAGAATCCAACATCGGATTTATTAAACCATGATGACCGTTCCCTAGATCCGTGCACGGTGCTGCTGAACATGTCTTTTTCCTAGTTGTTAGTTAGCTTAGTTTACGCACAGGACAGTTGATGTTCTTACTATAAATAAAGCGTTTCTACACGCTGATTAGTTAGATTTTTGTAAGTTAATCTTTTGCTGCTGTAAACCTTGTTTAAAGACTCTTTTATAAAGCGTTTACGCTCTCCACTGTGTTTTGTTATGAGTTGATTTAATTCAAAGAAGACAGTTCTGTTTCTATCCGCGTAGCTGATCTTTTACTTGGTTGAAGTGGATGGAGGGCCCCTGTCTGCTACAACCATTGTACAGTAGCCTTTGAATTTACTTTCCTGCATTTCTTTTTCTTTAATTGATCATGTATATTAATGTACAGTTTTGAATTATGCTGCTTTACATTTCTGTACTTTTCATGACTGATCAGTGTGTTTTTACAACTTTGATTAGGAGCCCGGGACAGTGTGCTTTTACTTCTTTTTAACACTAGTGGCATCTGAAGGTGTCTTATCTAAACTGTTGACTTTTGCTCTGATTTTTATTAGTTTCCTTGCTTCATTAGTTCCTTACTTAGTTTACTTTATCAAGTTTTGTCAAGTTGATAATCTCTTAATGGTTCTGTTTATCATAATTCACTAACTTTCATGGGACCAAAACATCATTTAATTGCAGCTTGGTTTATTCAGTTTTAGACTCATATTGCTAATTCCTTCCTAACTCTTTTCACATGATCAATTTAGCTAAAGGAAGAATGTTAAGAGAGAATTAAGTAGTGTGATTTGTCACTTAGTTTTTGCATTGCTTTAGATTCAACAGAAAAGTTAGAGTAGTGTTCTTGCTTTCAGATTAGTTAATATAGATGTCATTTTCATTCTTATCAGCAGTAAAGGTATTGGACTAGTGCCATTGGTCTTTTGTTTGATGCTTTACTTTCATTCAAAGCTTTAATTCCATTTCAAGTTATTGTTCAAGTTTTCTCTTTTAAATCTAAGAAGCATTTTAGAAATCACCACATGCACACACATTCACTCACTTGTTTATAACTTCATCATATCACATTAGGAAGATAAGTCAGATATAAACTAAAAACGACAAAAAGAACTAGGAAAGGCTGCTTAAGTATATATTGTAAACTTCACTTCATCAGCTTACGAGCCCCGGATTGACAATTTATGATAGCAATTTAGACAACACTAAATTGACCAAACACCACTCCTTTCTCACTTGTCCCACTTCAAAGAACATCTGTGGAGGAAAAGCAACAAAACACCATCAAAGCATAGAGATCTATGATACCATAAACAATGCAGAATCAAAATTACATTAACCATACAATTGCATTCACAAATACAAGATTCACAAATACACAAGTATATGGAGGAAAACTCAAATAACTTTATTGATAGTAGAAGTAGAAGAGAGGATTATAACCCAGTTGTCTGATCTAGCATCATCCTCCCAGCATGAAAGCCCTATTCACCTCATGAAAAGAAAGATCACCCAACAATACAATGTCTTAAAGAGAAACCAACAACACTTCCTTACAAATTACAAAATTCCAGCCTCTAGATCTTTGTGATGAGGGATCTATATATAGATATTTGTAGGGGGGTGAGTCAGCTTCTGGGTTTTTGATTATTGTCATTTCACTAATAGTTCTTAGCTCCACTTGGATATTTCATGATCTCTTACTCATCCCTGGGCGAATTCAGAGAGGCAAGTGTCATATGAGAAGTTTCTAGAAGATTCTATGGGTTTCCAGTTAGCAAACTGTCTCTGCCATTTGTCTACTCTCACCCATCGCACCATACATAAGGCCTTTTCCCCCTGTGTGTAATAGGTGAGATGCATCACACCTTGACCAAGGAGTGTTGGGTTGTGTTATATTCTTTCCACATAGTTAACAGGGGGTTTGAGGGGTACCTGTAAGCCCACTTGATGGGGTCCAGGGCAGCGCCCCGGAAAATTTTGGTTTTGGGCCCTATGTTAGGTTGGGCGGACCCACCTATGGTTTTGTGCATGATTTTCGCACATGTTTTCTGGACGCGATGGTTTTCGGTCCATGGTTTTGGACGCGATGGTTTTTCGGTCCATGGTATTGGATGCTTCAGATGGTTTTTCGGTCCATGGTATTGGATGCTTCGGCATGTATAAATATGTATTGTAACATTGAAAGGAACATAATGAAAAATCAAGCTGGTAGTCCCTGTTTTGGATCCAGTGGGAAATCTCTATGTATACGTGTTTTATGTGTTATTCTCTCGCATTTTTATTTTTCCTGTGATTTAGAATTCGTATGCAGGTAATTTCTGTATAGGGTTAAAACCTACAGCAGCATTGTCTCGACATATTTTCTCTGGTTTAACCAGAGCTTCCTCTTTGCTCGATCTCTTTTAATTTCCATGCCCAAAATATAGTTTGCAGCACCGAGATCTTTCATGTCAAATTTGGAGGAC
>APFE030209421.1:0-16176 GCA_000404065.3 Pinus taeda
GCAGTGTGAGAGTGGACCAAGTGTGGACAGTGGATTGGGCATTTATGGTTTGTTGGAGGGCAGTGTGATAGTGCCCTAGTTGGAGCTCGATGTGCAACACTTTGATGGACAAAAGTTGCTGCTAGAGTGGTAAATGTTGAGCTCTAGGGTCTAATCAACAAGGAGTAGTTTTGAGTGGCCTGAGATTTGCCGCCTGGAGAAGGACATCTACAACAAAAGATGGGCAATCCTCCTAGCCCGTGTTCATTGTGGGAGATGGACATCTTGTAGTGATAGGTGGCAGCCCTCCGTGCCCTATGTTAGTCTTCATTGGAGTAGTGCAGGAAGTTTATAGTGGGCCAAAGTCCCTGAGTGACTGAGGAGCAACAATGGGCATACGAGAGTTATTCACAAACGCAATTATGAACAACTCAACAGGAGTATCAATGTGTTGATGGACGAACGATCAACGAGAGAGAAGATGCTTGAGACGAGATTCAGTGGTCAAATGACTTGGAGAATTGATAGAGGTAGATGCTGTAGATGGAGAGCCAAAGTACAGGGCAAATGTGTACAAGGTACGACCAAGGCATCTGTGAGGAGCTCTACATCAGCTAGACGGTCAGAGTATCTTGTATTGGGTAGATTGGTGTTCATCACGACAAACACCAACCCCTGGTTTTGTATCTTGTATCAGTGGATGTATGAGGGCCGTTATCCTTGGTACAAGAGCCCTAGATTGTTGTATTATTCAGTTTGATTAATATAACGAAGTTGGGTTGAAAAATTGTAAAAAGTTGTCTATATTTGTGCACATGTGATTTACTGCTATTTATATTCCACTGTAATATGTTGTGATACTTGGTTTGGTAGTGTCAATGATTTAAGATTCTATCCTACACACCAGTATCATGGAAAAACAACAGTGGCAAGCGATCCCTCAAGAAACATCCAATGGTATCTATGTGAAACCACCTGAAACATATTCTCAAGATCAAGTGAGATCAACATCATTAGAGATAGAAACCATTAAAGTATTAGAGTGGACCATATTGAATGTTGGGGGCCCAAAAAATACTTCACACAATCATTGCCTTTGAATGCCTTTCTAGCTAATGATTTGTAAGCAAGTTACCACACTCATGCTAGGGATGATTATGCAGTTAGCCCTATTAGGTGCTTCCAATCGCTAAGGGGAGGGACATTTCCTAGGTAAGCCCATCAATCCATAGATGCATATGATACATGTGGTCATAGAATGGGAAAGACTTCAAGGAAGATGGTCACAACCTCTGAAGGAGGTCCAACTTTTTGAGTACAATGATGATAAGAGGGAGAAATCATGGGAGCATGACTTACCCCTTTTCTTGGCTTGCTTTTTCCACCCCTCTAGTGCACTTTTTACTTAAATGACTTGTCTTTATTTCTTGCATAGCTTAGGTGACCTAGCTTGCTATATGCTTTTCCATTACCCCTTAAAGATGTAGTAGTTTATTGCTCATTGCGGTTGGAACATTCATAAGTTCCTTTATTTAGCTAGAGTATGTAATGCTTATGAATTGGGTGATGGCTAATGAGTGGGGTAGAGATTGTGCTAGGCTTTTGCCCACATTCTTGTTACATGTCCAATCCATCTTTTGCATTTTCATTTTCTTTTCATTTTGTGGCTTCATATGGTTTTATCTTTCTTTCAGTTACATCAACCTCTTAGAGCAAATTTTTCGGGCCTTGACTCAAAGATGAGGATATAGGGTGCTAGTCTTAATGACCAATGACAATTAACCCAAAGAATGGAAGTGCATATAAGGGAGAAATGGATGGTGGTGAGTATGGATTACCTTGGGCACGCAATATCAATCAATGCCTCCTATTATTGCCTCTCCTAATAGTGGAAGAAAGGGGCCTCAGGGAAGGTCACACTGGACTAGGGGCAAAGAATAATATCCTGGGTGAAGTATAGGAACAAGGGTACAATCAAGAGCGGTCAATTATCCAGTTTGGCCTATGATCCATATTAGTAGGCACCAAACATTAAATAAAAGCTCATGATTGCATAAATGGTTAGTGTACCTTTTGATAGATGACCCACCTTCCTTCAAGAAGTATGCTAGATGGGAGAGAGCACTGATCGGAGCATAGGTGTATAGATTTGAAGTAAAGCTAGCTGTGGATCATCATAGGGTTGTTGGCTAGTTGTTTGACCAATGGGGAGATATTTTCTCATAGGGGTTACCCACTTTTGGTGGATAACCATACCATTTAACCACTCAACTCTCTCGTACCTTTATAATTGGTTATAGATGGCTCTTGAATTTCATCATTAGGGAACATCCTCTCTATGTAATGGATAACTTCCATCACTTCATCATTGATATTGAATGCCGTATCATAAAAGACAGCTAGGTTGAGAAAGTACCCAATGGCATGCAATGCTTAGTGAAGCTGATGTTGTCACTTGGGATTGTTAGTTTCCCAAATAGGCATGTAATTCTTCTTCTTGCCCCTACATGTGGATTGAATCTTTATCCTATCCATGGCCTCGTATATGTATCCCAATTATGTCTTTTCTCCATCAACCAGCCAAAGGA
Organism: Pinus taeda; assembly: GCA_000404065.3. Lineage (NCBI taxonomy): Eukaryota > Viridiplantae > Streptophyta > Pinopsida > Pinales > Pinaceae > Pinus > Pinus taeda. The sequence continues at coordinate 2,568 of APFE030209421.1, forward strand.
TCTTAAACAATGGCTTTGATTTGGAAAGCACCCCATTTACTTCCCTCCATAAAGCCCCATTAAATACAAGATTTGCCACCTTTATGTCTTGAATGGTTCTACTGTATCTTGATTTTGTCGACTCACCACCCACAAACATTCTCATAAGCTTCAAAGTTTTGGGTACAATTGGTGTCAAAGATAGAAAATTTGTGGGCCAACTGTTTCCTTGTTTTCAACATGTTTTTCTTTGAGGATCCATGAGTGATTGTATATGTACCTTGTCATGGGCTTTACCTTGTCTATAACAAGTTGAATCCATTCAATTTTGCCAGTCTCTTCCAGCGTTGAGTACAAACAATTGGCTGCATAAGGTGTCCATCAAAAACTACCTGCTGCTGCAGAGTTAGCAGCATTATCCATGGTGGTTTGAAGCACATTGTCCACCCCCAGCCTCCTACACAGCTGACTCAAATAGGTCACCCAATATTGAGGCACTCTTAAGGTGGGAAGAAGCTTTTATAGATTTAAGGAACAATATTCTCAGACAAGAAACAAGGATATTTAATATGGTTGTATTCCTTCCATCAGTCCACTCATCAGACATACTTATGCAACCTGTATGTGCCTGGGAAACATGCTGCTCAACAAGAACCAGTTGCACATCCTTGACAGGCTTGGTCAAATTTTATCCCTAGGAGCCTCAGAATTAGGGGCTTCTAAACCAGCACCATACAGATCATCTATCCTAGCTCTCTAGGAAGGGGATCTATGGCATGAATGGTATATATGAGTAGTACCAAAAGTTGCATATGGCTTTATATTTCTTCTCATGAAGAATTTGTCTCCATTTTGTGCTCTCCAAGGTGACTTGAGAACCAGGTTGGTTACAAGAAGCAAAACTTCTGGTACAGTAGACACTGAGGCAATGGCTTTATATGCTTTCTCATGAACCATTTGCCTCCATTTTGTTCTCTCTAAGGTGGTTTGAGAACTGGCTTAGCTACAATGAGCAAAATATCTGGTACAGTAGAGCCCGAGGCCAAGAGGGTGTGGATGTGGCACCTAAATCATACGGTGATGAAGCATGTGGAGTTGGACCACCATCTGCAGTAGGTTTATTATCGCTTTCAATAACAGAAGAACTCACCTCCTATCTTTGCTGCCAATTTTCTTCTCTTCGCTTTATTTTTTATGGCATCCAGATTGGCACAGCATTTATTTTTTTATGGCATCCAGATTAGCATTGCATTGATGCAGTGCATCCCCAGTTACTTTGCCACAGGGGAGTACATTTTGATTTTGGCAATGTAGTACTTGAGAGAGTACACTTCCCCAGTCATTGGTTTATTAAAAAGCTTGCATTCAGTCTCTTCTGCACCAAGGCCCTTGCAATATTGCCAAGCAGTCTCTTTAGTTGGCCATTTTGCAGATTTTCGGAGACATTTGTGTGTGCTAGAAAAAACTATAAAAATATCAGGTGCTTATACTTCAAATACTACTTATAGTGCAATGCCCTAGCTCCTCTTATTTATCTTGCAAAAAAATGGAGACCCAACACTTCCATTGTCTTTGTTTGGCTCAACATTTCTTGGGAGTCCAAATATGTGCAAATCCTCAAAAGCTCTCCAGAAATCTCCTCGAAATACAGTCAAGACTTAAAACTCTTGGACAGCAGCAAACTTGTGGTTACAACAAATGCACAACAGGAAGGAGTGAAAAAATGAGGAAAAATCACCAAGTTTTGAGGTTAAAAGCAGATATTGTGTTTTTGAAGTAGGGATGCTGTGGAAACATGACACCCCAAATTTTGGAAACACGGTATAGAAGAAATACAAAAAACAAATATTTCAGAAAAAATAGATTTAAAAAGCAATGCTTTAATTTGCAAGAAAATAAGAATGATACACATAAATGACAATTTTGTAGGACATCCATGTCTATGTGACCTCCTGTTGATTATTACACTATGCAAAATCCAAAATTGGCCTTTAAATATGAGGCTATATATGCCAAAATATAACATAAGCTAAAACTTAATACATATGTCACATCTTCATCCTCATTGACAAAAGAAGAACAAAATGCATGTTCAGCAGTGGATGTGGAATGGAAGAAGTGTTTCCAGTTTAATGGTCATCGATAGCAGCGAGAAAGAGGTCCAAGTCAGAAGGTAACAAATGCATGTCCAGTCGTGGATCTTGGAATGGAAAAAGTGTTTCAAGGTTCATGATCATCAATAGCAGCAAGAGAGGTCCAAGCCAGAGGATTTGGGTCCCACATCCTACTCTTTATGAGGCCCACAAGTAAAAAGCTTGTTGCTGCTGTAGGAAACCCTTGCTTTTAACGAAAGTGTGAGGAATGAATGAAAGGAGGTTTCTCATAGGAAATGAGGGGTTGTTAAGGTTTCTAAATAGTTATTTTCTTCTTTTTTTTCCAATTGAATGTAAAAAATGTAACAACCCATCTAATTGACCCATTAATAAAAATGTTAAACTTTAGAATATATGAAGATATCTATATATGTACATTAAACTTTATGATATATAGTTAGACTTTACAATTATAAAGTTAAAAGATATATATATATATCATTAAATAATTATAACATATTTTGAAATGTTATAAATATATATATATATAACATTAAATATTATAACATATATTTAATAAAGTGATCATTTAAAATATTTATAAACTATATTAATCAGCATAAAGACTGGGTATCGATCATATAATATCTAAAACTCATAAAGACTACCTACCTACTGGAAATTAATTACAAGAAATATCGCAGAGGCTTCAACGCTGAGAGGCGGTGGCTACAAGTGGGAGGGCGGCCACCGCCAGGCGAGGGGGATATATAGCAGAAGGCTGACCCGGGAGCAAGGAGGCGGAGAGAAGGATAGACTCATTAGCAGGAAACCCGGAGAAGAGATTTTACAGTAGAAGAGCCTTCACTGATCTGAGTTTTGGGCACGGAGGGACAGAGAGCCTCTGTGGAGAGCTTCTCTGGATCGGGCAACCAGGTTGCTCTGTCAGGTCGGGTGGTATTGGCCATCTCGAAATTGAATCAAAGGAGTACCAGTTCAGCAGCGGAATCGGAAGTCAGCGAGCAGTTCAGGTAGGTGCAGGTTTCAATTTTATGCATCACTGTCTTTAAATTTCCTGGTTATCTCTCTGGTTGCTGTAATTAGGAATCAGGATACTACAAAAAATAATCAACTTGTTTTAGGAATGAATTAGAGGTTAAATTGTTGTTAGTTTCATGCATTACTCATTTCCAATCTTTATGTGGGTCCCACATTTCTCCTTGGCACTTGAGTGGGCCTGAAACACTAGGAGATCATGCTGAAATGTGGCCTTTATAGGGTGAAATGTGACAGAAACTTCCAAAACATTTCAGGCCGCATTTCCATTTGGAAATGCAGCCTGAAATGCCTCAGGCTGTTTCCATGCATTTCGAAATGCATTATTGGCATCCAAAATGTCTTGGGCTTCAAAACACTGGAGTGGGGCCATTTCCTGCAACATAGGTTAAAAACATGAAAAAGGTGTCTGAGTAAAACAGCTGGGACTCCTGAGTTTGCTGCAGACTCAGGAAGTACTTTTGAGTCATATTGGCCAGCCCCAAGTTTCACTGAATCAAACCCAAATTTGCTGAAAAAAAAGACTTAACTCTTTTTTGTCTGGAGTAGAGTCTGACTCCGGAATACTCTCAAGCAGAAAGAGTTTTCTTTCACTGGTCGGCAATGCCTTAGAGACAGTACGTTCAGTATCAAGCCTGCAAAGTCCCTCTTCCAGAGTTCCTGTAGAAACCACTAACTCTTTGTTATTTTTGATGAAGACTTCCTCATTATAAATTCCACTTTCATGTCTTTCTTAATCATTTTACTCACAGAGGTTAACTTTTGATTCATGCCAGGCATATAATGGGCATTTGTGATCTTGCTAACATTGCCATCTTGAAATGTTAAGGCAACACTTCCTTGTCCTTCAACCTTTAGTGTCCTTTTGTCTCCATATGTGACAATTGAAGGTTGAATTCCCTCTATCAAGATCAGAAAACCACTTCTTGCGATAAGTCATATGATTAGTCACATCAGTTTACATAGCAGAAATCTGATTTAGTGTCCTCTTTTGTCCCTTAGAAAACAGAGTTTTTCTTGCCATGGTCCTCTTCTTCTGAAAAATGTTTGTGTGGCTTTGTTTTGTGCCATGTCTCTTCTTTTCTTGGAAATCTCCAAATACATCTAGGTTTTCCTCAATAATGGCATTGCTTTTGAGAAGATTGCTTTTGCTGATTTCTTCACCTAATTGTTATTAATAATTATTTTTCTTCTGTTTGTTCATCTTGCCTTTGCCCTTTGATTTTGGTCCAAATGCATGCCATTGTTCTCCTTTTCTTTGATTTGCAAATCCACATCCTAATCCAAATTGGATCATTATATTATTTGTGATCCTCTTGAGGCTTTTATAGCAGAAAATTGGAAGAATCAGCTCACAAGATCATTTTTACCAGCTGGTCCTAGTTTAGCGAATTGGGGTCTGATACCTTCCGGAAGCAGTTTGTGGCATTAAATGGCAGTTTTTTGGGGTAAAACTTTGTGTCTTAAGTGAAGCACTGCCTAGAACTATTCTACACATAGATACCTTTCCAATGGCGCAAGAATCACCTCAATCAGAGTCGTATGCAAAAGTTATGTCTCCGTGAAGTTGACATTTCTGTTTTACTACCGTGATTCGAGAGGATGCCATGTCAACCCCCATTATTCATGGAAAAGGGGCTAGCCACGTGATCATGTTGAAAAAGACTCTAGAAGAGTCAATATTGTAGTTCTAGTTAAGTGTTGACGGAGTCAAACTTAATTGCTAGTAGGCTGTCAGGTTGTCTTATAATCGGATCACTGGGAGGAAAAGGGGTGTTGGGAAATCAATGCTAGTAGAATTAGGGTTAGATTTCTCTTTCTTGATAATTACTTGTGAATTACGTTGGCTTCTTTTATTTCTTTATTATATTATCTTTCATCAAGCAATTACCAAATTATGTGTATGAAGATCACAAGAACAAGAGACATAAGAAGTAGGTACTCTGCCAGGGAAAAACCCCTATCTAGGGGAAAACCCAGTCAAATTTCTTCCTTTAGTAGTTAAGACGAGATAATCCAAGACTCTTCAACCTAGACATAGACCTCCTCCAACCACCAAGTCAACCCTTCCTTCTAGCAACTTCGATCTAGATCTTCGACCTTGCGGCAACAACACTTCGACCCAACAAATCTTGAATTTCAGCCTTCCCAACAGCAGAACTTTGAGCCAACACATTCAGAATTTCGTCCTTCCCAGCAGCAGAACTTCGACCCAACAAATTCAGAATTTTGACCTTCCCAGCAGCAGAACTTCGACCCAACACATTCAGAATTTCGTCCTTCCTAGCAACAAAACTTCAACCCAACAAATTTAGAATTTCGTCCTTCCCAGCAGCAAAACTTCAACCTAGCAAATTGCCGAGTAACTTCGCATAAGAGAGAGAGAGAGAGAGATGACCCAGAAACTTCGACTTGCAATTCTTCCTTCTTCTTCTTGAACTTCGCACTTTTTCTGCACTTTTTCGGCACTTCTTTGATGTGTATCGAACTTGTTGAGTTGATGTCCAAATAGATTGAACTGCTCTTGTATATATAGCCTCTTTTGTGGGTTGAATCGTCCTCTTGTAGGCCGACTTCATCAGGCTAGGGCCGACTTGGTGTGGAGGTGAGAAATTACGTTTTTTGACTCAATAATAATTCTTCTTACATGATTCAAAAGCCCAAGAAGGGTTTCGTTAAATGGACAATGACTCTAATGACTCAGTGTAAAACCTAGTAGTCCTCAATGGGGACTTTGACCTATAAAATGGTGACCCAAGCAGGAAACCCATGCTTTAACAAGTCATTGTAATAATAATAAAATTTTATTTTTCATTCTTTGACTCAAATATAAATATGAAGACCGAACTTAGTTACATTCTTCAACAAGGGGTTCCATTCTATTTCAGTGCATTTTGTTCCATAGATGAACAGAGTAGCTGGGAGTGGATAGAGAGAGAGAAAATAGAGAGGGTTCGTGCACTGTGGCAACCTATGGGCCACATGTTTCACTCCTTTCTACTTGCATCCATTTCCATTCAGAGAAAGAGAGAGCAGAGCAGCCTCACCTTCCTGTTGGGTTTTCCCCTATAAGGGTTTCCTAGATCATATCTTGTGTTCATTGTGGTTTGTGAGTTTTATTTCGCTATCCTCTATTTTCCATGTTTTATCCAAAAATCTAAGGAAATATTTAACCTTCATAGTACAAATTTCAACACAATAACTAATGAATCCAAAAACCTAAGGATATATTTAACCCTCATAGTATAGATTTCTGATTTCAAGTGTGTTTTTATCAGATCTGTTGTGACAAACTGTCCAGTGGAATATCCACAGCAGTTTACGGATCACATTCTCCTGCAATAAGAGACAAACCACGCCTTTAAAGGACACCTCGTTTGTCGTCATTGAGATATTCAATGTGGTTATAAATCCTCTGTGAGACTTTGGCAGGCAATTGAGCACAAAGGTGATTAATTATCCTTCTGCCATCGCTACTCCTGCCACAAGCTGATCCCTTAAATCCTTCAACTGGTGAGATTGTTTCTCATTGAGATTCCTTGAACTATCTTCAGATTTTTATGTTGATTATTCAGGTACAACTTACAAGACTTTGAGTTTGGTCATGTTTTCAGATTCATACTTGGACATCAACTTGTCCCAAATTTTATGTGCACTGGATTCATTTTCCAAGTGAGCTAGGACTTCTTAGTCACTGAAAAAGTCAGCGAAATCACAGCTCTTCTATTGGTTTGAAAATTTTGCTATCTTCCTATCTGCTTCATTAGTGTCATCTCCTATAACTGGCCTAGTATTTTTCTGTTTCTAATGTTCAGTAACTCTTTATGGCCAATTACAATTTCAATTTTATGCTCTCATATGCTGTAATTTGCTCTGGCCAGTTTGTGTGTATTCGTAAACATAATGTTTTGCATTGTATTCACCATTGCTAAAAAGAATTCTAAAATGAAGTTCGACTATAAGAGAGTCTTCAAATGAAAGTTTCAAAACTTTCAAATGAGATTACTCCCATGCAGTCTCCAAAATTTAATTCCACCACAATAAACTATGCGCTACACAGGCCATTATCAGTTTGCAATTTGATTTAAACTGTAGCTTTGAAACATTAGATTGGGAAAAAGATGTATTGCCTGCCTGAATGATTGCAGCCTGTTGTTTGCCTTCTCTGCATGATCAGGATTTCTGCCTGAATGACACCCATCTTTACTGACCGAGTCATGCTGTTTCTGCCTATAAGGAATGAAGATGTTGACTAAGGAAAGCTTAAACTGTTGCAAAATCCTGTACAAGACGTGTGTCCCTTTTATCCTCCACGAATGCTTCTAAGGAAATAATAAACTGTTGCAAAATCCTGTACAAGACGTGTGTCCCTTTTATCCTCCACGAATGCTGCTAAGGAAATAATGTCTGGATATACCTTTTTGCTACGCTGGATACGAGTCTGGATATGCAATGCTGTATATGCAACTCTGCTACAACTGGATATGAGGCTGGAGCACTAGGTTGAAACTTTGTCTTAGTTGGGGTTAAAGCACTCCTATTTTCAGGAATACTCCTATCTTGAACAATGTTTCCTTCCATCACAAACGCCTCCCAACTTTGAACGGTCCAGATGGAATGTTACTTACCCATCACATGCTTCTTGTCTCATTTGATTGGTTCTGATAAGTCTCCGTTGTCAAAGGATAAAATATCACCCTCCTCTTTTCTCACATACAGTCTGACATTTTATATGAAACCACAGTGAGATTCAGAATAATCTGAGAAGCCTTACTGTCACCAAAGAATGGATCTCGACTCTCAGCTATTGAATCATGGCTTCAATTGTAGTATATGCACAGGTTGTGTGCTTCACCAGCACACAACTTTCAGTTTCAAAACACCAATCTTTTCTCACAGAACTGATTCATTGCTTCTCTGAATGATCACACAAAACAAGGCATAACAAAAAAAGGACTGGAAAACAACTTCACCAATTAATTTCTCTCACCTGGACTTCACCCACTTGTCATACTGTCCTAACAAACTATTCTGATACCATGAAAACTCAGTTGCCCACAATCAACATCACACGAGGGAAATAAACACAGTAATGCAGTGGACGGAGAGTACCATTGAATTGTGCTGATGAATCAAAATTGCGTCTTCAAATACATACTCTCACCTTCTTTATTTGAGATTATATATATATTTTTTGTCTGTACATATTTTTCAAGTTTTAATACACAAATAATTACCTATATTTACAAATAAAATTTTATATTTTCTTTTAAAAAAAGATTATTGTGCTCCTAAAATATATCAGTTAAGATGAATCTGTTAGTTTATTTTATTTATTTAAAATGCTCCTTTTTTTCCTTTGCATTAAGCGTTCCATGTGATTTTTTTTTCTTCCCCATTTTAATTTATTAAAATTTAAAACAAAACTTATGGGATAAGTGTGACACATCTTTTTCACCTGTAACTGTCCTGTGCACCTCTGATCTCTGAGTGTAATTAATGTGACTATTGGAATAACTCTTAATGCCACAATCTAACTTGTAATCCAAAATATTCTAACAGATATGGGTCCCTCGTCTATTTATTCCTAAAAAATTCTCCTTAATAAAAGACTTGTCAGTCCCCTTGTTAGAATTGCTACTATTGGTTTTTATTTAAAGAGACTTCCCCACCTCCTGCTCCTTTAATGATCGGTAACACAATACTTGTTGCAATTTTGGAGCATGTTTAAGATAGGGAGGCCTTCTTTCTGAAGTATTTTTTGTGGCCAGATCAATGTTGATCTAGAATGTTTTCATGCATGTGGTTATGTTGTGAACATAAATACATATTATTAGTTGTGATTTATTTGCTGTTGAGTTCGTAGAGATTCTGTTCGACTTTGCTGGCCTATATTGAATTGACCGTTATAGCATGTTTGGGTGGCCAATAATTTATGTGGTTTATGGATCTATGGAAATTCTTTTTGCAGGATGGAAAGAATAAAAGCGAGGTGATCTGTGACGATAAACTGAAAAGCATTGTCCAAGGGAAGTCGTGCATTGATCTGTTGGATCTTCCCATGCTTATTAAAGCCCATTTCCCTAAAGTGCCCAAGTAATTGGCTCAGGTCATGTATATACTTGATTTGTCATTTTAGTGATCCTTGCCTTGGATTACCCCTCTTGTTTTTGTGTCCAATAAATTATGTCATTTCTGAGAAAAAGAGAGAGGAGTATCCACTAATTAAAAAAGCTGTGTGCACTGACAATGCCCTTTTTACAATAACCTAGTGAATAGATTGTGACAAGGAGATTTCAGGACAGCACACATGCTTTTCCTATGTTGCTTTCATGATCATTACTTTATATTCACATTTACATCATTACCTAATTTCTTTATATTGTCTTTAATTTGTTGTTATTTCAATTCTTCAAGTTCTTCAGTGACTAATAGGTGCACAAGTTAGTCTTGTACACATTTGTTCTGGATCTTTGAGTGAATACTGGATATTGATTGGGAAGAGATGTTATTTTAATGTTCTTTTGGTCCCTTTGGTGTCTATTAGCTCAATTATTTGCCTTTGTTTCTGCCCAGAATTTTTAACCTTGCAAGGCTTGATGATTTATGTGAACAAATGAAACTGTTCCTCAGTGTGTTTGGAATTACATGGAAAATCTATGGTATGCCTTTCAAAGTTTGTATTTGAAATTTGAATTAACAAATGATACCACATGAAAATGTAATTATTTATGTGATGTTCTTTTTCACTGATTAAAAGGTTAGTGTTTTCATTTATCTAGACTTCAGCTCATCTGATGCTAAACTCCAGGTTCTTGTTGGTGGTTCACCCCTTCATTGATTGCCTTGCCTTCTGGACCTTTTCATTCTTTAAAAGTCATCAATGGTACATATATTATTTCAGCTACCCCAAAAAGCTTTATAGTAGAGCAGTTTGCGTAGGTTTTTGACACTTGAGGATTTTAGAACTGCAATGCAGTCTATGCTATCAAATTATATACCATAGCAGCTTGTCTTGAGAATAACTAACCTTTGAAAGTTAAGATTCTGTGAAGTCTTACTCTTAAACAAAGATGTTATAGTTCTATTACTTTTCTTTTGATGTCTGTTCTTGAATGGATAGGTCAACCATGAAAAAGGGCCATCTTCTCCCTTTGTTCCAACTTGCAAAAGAATGTGGGATAGAATGAAACGGTGTGGTATAGAATCTATATGGCTTTATGCAGTTTTATACATGTCATGGTTTATGCTGGATGTAGTTTTTAAGGGTTATTTTCTGTATTAGTACGTTCAAATCCTCTTTAAAACAATTGGTGCCATACACAAATTTGTTTTGTTTTGTTTTGTTTGTTTCTTTTGATATCAGTATTTTTGTTGACTAAATCAAGTTTTCCCTTTGAAGGTTTCACTGCGGATATAACCTACATTGTTACTACACCTTTTAAACTTTTTGCTTTCAGAACTTTTCTTTTGGATTTCATCGATATGTATGTATGTATGTATATGCTTTTTTTCTTGGTAAAGTAAGGTGTGACCAACTCAACATAATGCATGCATAACTATGGCATACTTTTCAAACTTGTGCAAGCATCTAATCCACTCATTTGTCTTTGGTGATGTACTTCCACTGATTTTTTTCTTTCTAAAACATCACCCAAAGTCCAATGAAAACATTCCAAATCTACAAGCTGCCTCAGATGTACATGAAGTCATAAAAGACTAAGAGAAGCCATATCTTTGAATAATTGTATCTTATAATCCTATTTATCCTAGTGCCTTGCGAGCTTTCTTTTTGGAAACTTCTCTCTTTTTAATTGTTGTCTTTGACATATGGGGCATTTTGACTCGTTACCTCAACTAAGGTTGGATATTCCTTTCTGCCTTCTTCCCATCTATGAAATTCCTCTGTGGTTTGGAATTCTTAGGAAATTCATCTTTGTTGAGTTGGTTGACTATGTTGTTTGATGAAATTCTAGGTGATCTTCAAGTTGACTGCGACCTCAAATAGATCTTCTCTTCCTCCTGACTATTTGGTGTTGAAAAATGTAACTAGGTTCGGTCTTCATAATTGTATTTGAGTCATAATAAAATGTACTTATGAAAAAGAATAAAAATAAATTTTATTATTATTATTATGACTTATTAAAGCATGAGTTTCATGCTTGGGTCATCATGTTTTAGGTCAAAGTCCCCATTGAGGACTTCTAGGATTTCTTCTATATCAATAGAGTCATTGTACATTTAAAGAGATCCTTCGTGGGATTTTGAATCATGTAAAAATAATTATTTTTGAGTAAAAAATGAATTATGCCACCTACACACCAAATCGGCCTCAAGATGATCAAGTTAGCCTCAAGAAGGGTAATTCGACCTCATTGGAAGGCTATATATACAAGGTAGTTCAAATTCATTTGGAGCAATTCACTCTCTCTCACATAGTTCAATCTCTAGAAGCTGGAAGCTGGGAAGTGCGAAGTTGGATTGGAGGAAGATAAAAGACATCAAGATCGAAAATTTGGGCCATCTTCTCTCACTTCTGAGGAGTATCTAGGGAGATCAAAGTTTTCTTTGTCTAGTTGAAGCTGCTGCTGCTACTGCTACTGGGTTGAAGCTGCTACTAGAAGTTGATGCTGCTAGGTCGAAGTTGCTTTTGAAGGGTTATTATCTGCAAAAAGGATTGAGGGTTGTCTTGGTGCGGAGGAAGTCTGTCTAGGTCAAGAGTCTTGGATTATCTCGATAAACTATTGAAGGAAGAATTATTGATTGGGTTTTCCCCTAGATAGGGGTTTTTCCCTCGCTGTCCGCCTACATCTGTTGTCATTGTGTTATTGTTTTGGTAATTGCTTGGTGAACTAAATTGAAGAACATAAAGATAAAAGAATTACAAGTAATTATCTATATAAGAAAGTCTTTCTGCCTTTCTGATTTTCTAACATGGAATCAGAGCTAAGGTGAAGAAGGAAAAAGGCAGTTTTGAGAATCTACTAGGAGTCTAAAAGGGATCATATAAGGAATTCTTATAAGGGAAGAAACTCACTATTTTCAAGGACAATGTCTAACACCATAAAGAGTGAGAACAAACTGGAAGGAACATCAAATTACAGGGCATGGAAGAAGAGAATTGACCTCATTCTTGAAAAGAACAAGGTCTTGGATTTGGTTAAAGGAAAGATGAAGAAACCTATCGAAGAATCCAATGATGCAGACAAAGTGAAATATAAAGAGTCAGAAATATTGGCTATGACACTGATGGTAGAAAGCATAAAGGTCAATCTTGTCCCATACATTTCCATTATAGACCATGCTCAAGAAATGTATGAAGCCTTATCAAAATTGTTCACTATCAAGAACATCAGTCAAGTAGCAAGTTTGAAGAATGAATTAAGGACTACAAAAATGACAAAGGATGACATTGTGGCTTCCTTCTTTATAAGGATATCTAGAATTAGAGATGAACTTCAAGCTATAGATGCAGTTGTACCAAAAAAGGAGCTAGTAATCACTGCATTATTGGGATTTCCACCTACTTGGAGTTCTTTTGCTTCAGGTTTCAACAATTGGAAATAAGCTCCCACCTTCGAGCAATTGTGGAATGCTTACTCCCAAGAAGAAATGAGAATCTCATTCGTATCCAACAATGAAGAAGAAAAGGTTTCAAATGCATACTTCGCTTCTCACAAGAAAGTAAACTCCAAGAAGTTAAGAGGGCCAAGAAGGAAGGTCGATATGTCCAAGATAGAATGCTACCAATGTCACAAAATGGGCACTATAGAAGTCATTGCCCTGTCAATCCGAAGAACAAGAAAAGAAACAGAGACCAAGCCAATGTTGCTAAAGAAGGATCTCCAAAGAAGAATAAGACTAAAGAACTAGATATAAGGGAATTACACTACTAAGTCCTTTGATCTAAGCCTTAGATATTTCATTGTTTGATTTCTACTATTTGTAGGTTTAAAATATTTTTGGATTTTTTTTTTTGATTTGTTTTTATAAGGTTATAGGTTCCCCTCAAGCTTGGAGGGAGCCCCCACCAACCTCCAAAGGTAAGTATCTTATTACCTTTTCATTTTTTTCTTTTTTTCCTTACTTATCTAGTTTTGCTTGCATTAAATACTAACTACATTTCTATTCATATTTTCCTTGTTTAGAAAAAACCTTGCTGAAGACTCAAGGAAGAAGGCCTAACAAGACAAAGTATTGGAATTATAAGGTTTGTTAAGAAACAAGAGGTATGTTTTGAACTACAAGTTTTTGCTCTCTTCATATTCATTATTGATACTATTACTAATATCATTGCGTCTAACTTTCTCGAATCTTAAAGATTCTTGATTGGGTGATTCATCATTAGATAAATCTAGGCTCCTCATATCTTTGATTATTCTCGTGGAACCCTAGAAATGTTCTTTGTGAAAACCCTAACTTAAGGGTATGTCAATGATAATTTGTGAAACCCTAGCCTACTTAGGGTTATTGTTGCAGTC
>APFE030209422.1:0-58924 GCA_000404065.3 Pinus taeda
TGTACAGTTAGATGTAGATAGTCGATTGAAACATGATGATGTATCTGACTTTCAGCACATTCAGTTTGATAGCATTTCTAACGATAGTCATGATGACCATAGTTCAGATACTAGTCATGAACAGGTTTCAGAACTAGAATATGAACAGGGTTCAGGTTTAGATCATGAACAGGTCTCAGATACTGATCAGAAAGAAGTTCCTACAGGTGGTAGTCAACCAATCGTGGAAGCGCCAGAAACATCCTTAAGGAGGTCAACCAGAATCAAATGGCCATCGAGAAGGTATGATGATTATGTCACTTTTGTTGCATTTACTGCTAATGAAAATGAACCTATGTGCTATCAGGAAGCAATAGAAGGTTCGAAAAGTGACAAGTGGAAAGCAGCCATGAAGGACGAAATGATGGCCTTGAGTAAGAACGACACATGGGATCTGGTTGAGCTTCCAAAAGGCAGAAAAATTGTGGGGTGTAAATGGGTCTTCAAGCTGAAACAGGGTGTGAATGATACGGAAGACAGGTACAAAGCATGGCTGGTTGCAAAAGGGTTTTCTCAAAAAGCCGGTATTGACTTTCATGAGATTTTTTCACCAGTGGTTAAAATTGTTTCAATTAGAATTGTGTTACCATTAGTGGCTTTGCTTGATTTAGAGTTGCAGCAATTAGATGTTAAGACTGCATTTCTACATGGAGACTTAGATGAGGAAATTTATATGGAACAACCGGAAGGGTTTGTTCATCATCGCAATGAGAAATTTGTCTGCAGGCTCAAGAAGTCATTTTCCGTGGTAAAAGACCACCGCCCACTGATACATCGCGACTGAGTTCCCATAAAGTTATTCAGCAATTTCCCCACGCCTTCTTCTCATCTCTGTGCCCCACCCACTCACTCGTCCAATTCTAAGGACTTAATCTCGTCATATTTAGATGTGATTGAAGGCCACCCATAAAGATTCTTCCAAATTTTTCCCATCTCGTGCAAGACCACTACCCAGCATTCTCGTAATACACATGAGAAAAGAGAAGGAATGTAACAAATCTGCTGGTACAGAGTTATGCCCTGGGTGGTGGTGAACAGCTCACAGGCTTGACAGGACGTTAGACTTTATGCAAACAAACAACGCCCCTCTGCCCCACTCAACTCTCGAAAGCCTTTGCAATCGCAATTGCGTTCCTTCCCTTTTCTTGTGAATTACGGGAATCGTGGGTGATAGTCTTCCCCAGAAGGACAAGGTTTGAAAGAATACGATATGGAATTGTACGTAACTTTATGGAAACTTAGTCACGATGTATCAATTCACTGGTACAGAGCTATGCCATGGTGGGTGGTATGGTGATCCTTACCAGAATAGAAATTACACTCTTTTTTAGTTGAACCTGGACACATTTACGTGAGGAAATTTCCAATGGAGAAAGTAGTGGCTTTATTTCTTTTTGCTTTTGACTTATTGGAGTTGAACCTGGAAATTTCCCATGGAGAAAGTATTGGCTTTATTTCTTTTTCTTCTTTTTTTTGACAATCTGATTTAGACTTCTGGACATTTTCAAAGGAGAAAGTATTGGCTCTATTTCCTTTTTTGACAATCTGATTTAGGCTTTTTCTCTATCGATGTTGTTTTTTCTACTATGTCATGGCTTTCTACAGTTTTATGGCTTTCCCCAGTTTTTATTTGAGATATGATCCATTTAATGTCTATGTTACTGAAATTTGATATAAAAAAATCTGAAATATATACCTAATGGAGATGTAAAACACTTAAATTAATTTAATATAAGTGGTTCTTTTCTCACCACACCTTTCATGGAGATTTGGAAAAATCTTCAGAATCAAATACTGTTGGATCGTGTTCTCGAAACACATTAATCGTATCAAGTGACTTTGGACTTCGAACTTTAAACACTATTTTCATATATATTAAAAATAATATAAATATGCTTAGGATAAAAATGTGTATAAAAAATTTATATATATCAAATTACTGAGAATGACACTTATATCACTTAATATTAATAAAATATAATATTTTAAATAAATTATAAAAATGTTTTTTATTAATATATATATATATATATAATATATATATATATATATATATATATATATATAGTATATATATAATTGTGGTAATTTTGTTTTGAATTTCAGTGTAATAATATATTATAACATATTATTTTTATATATTTTCAATTATTAATTAAGAATTAGAATTTTGATACCAGTTTTATTTGTGTTATGGTTGGAGTTAGAAACAATTTTCACCACTAATGGTTATGGATAGTTTTCAAAATTATCATGTCATTCTTGTTGTGTATCATGTTCTTCTCAAATTTCACTATTAACTTAAACAAAAAACAAAAACAAAATAAAACAAACTGTTATGTAATTATAATAGAGGATGCTTTCTCATGTAATCTTTTTATCTATTAATTATAATTAAAGTGCTACACTTTTCTTAATTTTAAGAAAAAATTGGTATTTAGCATTATTGCTTAAAGTTTGTCTTGTTTATTCAAAGTTCAAGGGGAAACCAATGCTTTCTAATTCAATTTATCTTCTTAAAAAATAGAAATAAAAATAGATTTTGAAAATTATTTAAGTAAAAATAAATAAATGCATACCCATGTATGTATTGAAGTGAGAAATGCCAATTCATCTTATTTTGGGTCTTTGGGAGGAATGATTGGTATTATCATACCCCTAGAGTGTTCCCATGAGTCAAGATGCATCATGCCCTCTAAGACTACAACACCAACATGTAGGGATCATGCCCTCTAAGAGTACAACACCAACATGTTTCCCTACGATGACATGACCACCTCTTCTTTATACTTATTATGTGTTTAGTTAATTCTTGCATCAGAAATAAAAGTAACCAAATCACAAGTACCACATGAATATAATCATGTAACAACAAATACACACAATATATATGGGATGGAGGGTTGTAACCTTTGAATGCTTTTATAATCCTTTAATTATAAACTCAATATACAATGCTCTTTGATACAACATGGCACAAGGCTAGGGTCACTCCCATACTCTACGTCACCAAGAAACAATACAAAAATAACTTCAAAATTGAACTCAATTCATCTCCAAGGTGAGTCCTACTCGACCTATCCACCCATCAAGTGGCAGGATAGACTCAAAAACACGCGCCTAAGACCTGCAACTCATACATGCACCGTGGACCTACTCCTAAGCCTTTCCTCGAACACGCAACACTCTTCGCTTTCCTTGTCAATGAACCCATGTCTCTTGGCAAAGTTATGCCCATCATCTTACCCTAGGTGGGTAGGAATGACTCGACCCCCATACACATTTGATTCTTGACTTCAGCCATGCGAATCCCTTGCCCCTTTGTTTCTTCAACTCTATTCATTCTTGTCTTCTTGGTTTGATCCCCCATTTGGTTCTTTGAATGTTCAATTGTGTTCTCTGCTCATTCACCTCTTGACTATATATATGTGGCCCATGGTGTAATGTAAAGGGTCACAACCCTCCAGATCCTCGAGCTAACCTCTTAGTTGTTGCATCATTCCATTTACCATGTTGCCATGTGGTCTCACTACACCATGCCCTCTCGCTCCTAGTCTTGGCTAACTTGTCTCGACCATTTCTCTCGATTATGTGCATCTCAATCATGTAGTCCTATCATGCAGTATTGTGCGATGTGGCCAAATCCAAATTTTGGTGCACTCGTCTCTCATCTTGGTCCACCATGGGGCATAGTCTCTTTATTTGCGCCTAACTCATCTCATTAACACCCAACCCCTTCCTAATGGCAGGATTACTAGATGGTTGTTATTGCTACAAGAATTCAATATTACCATTCTAGATAGGCCAGGAAAGGAAAACGCTGTAGTTGATTTCTTTTTGAGGACGCATAATGATAATATTAATACCCATGTGAAGGATAATTTTCCTGATGAATATCTCTTTGTAGTATCTACTAAAATTCCTTAGTTTGTAGATATTGCTAACCATTTGGCTTAGGAAAGTTTCCTCCATAGTTATCAGCCAAAGAAAGATAGAAAGTTATTAAGACTAATGAACCCTACTAACGAATAGAAGGAGAATTGTATTGAACCAAACCTGATCTGATTATCTGAGGATGTGTTCGAGAAGATGAAGTATTAGAGATATTAAAATCTTTCCATGATGAACCATGTGGAGGACACTTCACTATTAGAAGAACTACATACAAAGCACTTATTTTGGGATACTAATAGCCTTCTCTTTTCAGAGATGCCAAGGAATATGTTAAAAGATGTGATAGTTTCCAAAGAATGGGAAAGCCTATTCAATTAGATGAAATGCCTCTACATCCTCACGTACTTATAAATCCTTTTGAAAAATGGGCTCTAGATTCTGTTGGTCTAATCAACCCTCCATCTAAACAAAAAGGTATATTCTTGTTTGCACAAATTATTTTACAAAATGGGTAGAAGATAAGCCACTTCCTTCTGCTACCAAAAATTTTGTAGTTACTTTTATTTTTGAAGATATTTTCACTCGTTTTGGTGTCCCAAGGGAAATTGTGACAAATCAAGGTGCTCAATTCACATCCAAGTTGGTGCAAAACATTATGGAGCAATACAAGATCAAACATAAAAAATTTACTCCATATCATCCACAAGCCAATGGGCAAGTGGAATCCATCAATAAATTACTTGAAGCAATCCTAACCAAGATTTTACACTTGCGCAAAAGAGATCAGGATTCCAAAGGCACTTTAGGCATATCGTACCACATGGAGAAATACGACTGGACATACTCCCTGTGAGCTTGCCTATGGGAAGCAAGTTTTTCTTCAAATTGGATTCCAAGTGGAGACCTTTAGAACGACAACAAAATTGGGGTTTGATATATCTGAAGCTCAAAAAGAAAGACTGGCACAATTCAACGTCCTATATGAGATCCGTCATGATGCCATACAAAGAACAAACATACTCCAGCAATAAAGACCCAAATTGCATAAAAATTTCATCAAAGTCAAGAAATTCAAGCCAGGTGACTTAGATTTTATTTTTAATTCTAAGTTTAAGGATTTTCAAGGAAAATTTTAAACACATTGGCTTGGTCCCTATGAAATATATATATATATATTTTATAATGGAGCAATTAGAATCAAGACTATTAATGAAGAAAATTTTACTTTCCTTGTTAATGGTCATAGGTTAAAGTTATATCATAATCGCTTGACAAGAGAAGAATTTGTCAAATATTTTCAAGAAAATTATGATATGAAGTTAGTGAAAAGGGAAGATTCTTCTTCCTTATAACTAAAAGAATTATAATTTCTTTTCTTTAAAAAAAGTAAAAGCATAGATATGAAAACCAGGATTGTTGGCATCTCTATGCAAAAGATATTAGCTGAAAACCAAGGGGTCCTTTGTAACTGCCTCCTCCCACTTTTACCCAATTTCATAAGCTCGGTTATAGGCCATTTTGTCACATCTGGTCAATAGACCTTCAACTAGATCAATCAACATCCTTTCACCCATTTTCAACATCCTTGCACAAAGCCCTAAGTATAACTCTTCCCAATCCCTGAGTTTCTGCCTGAAAGCACCTTGTTTCAATCATTTTTAGGGCCAACGCACCCTGGCCCCTTACAAGCCAGTGTTGACTACCAGGTTTCCCTACTCTGCACCTACGATGATCACCAACAGGTTTCTGAGTGTTGGGGGTGCATTGATTCTAAAAATTCAGGAAAACAAAAAAGAATCTTGAAATTTCCTCTTCGAGAAGATTCCAAGATTTGCTGTAACCATTTACCTCATTTAAAAGTCTTGAATCCTATCCTATCCTACCTTGGAGTTTTCATCCCTTATCCCTTGAGCTCATCCTCCCATCAAGAGTGGATCTCAAGCCCATATTGGTAAGAGGATAAGAATTCATGAACTACCTCCTTTGCCTATATATTTACTGCCATCCATAAGAGAGTGGTTGGCTTTTGGAGAGTGATTCTACACTTATGAAGCTGATGTGAGAGATAACATTCCATGCATTAGGGTTCTTAGAGGTGCACTTTGTGGCAAGGAAAGGAGAAGTCAACTTGGATGAGTTATTGTACAAGATCAACACCTATTTTTGGTTATAACTCACTCCATTTCTATTAATGCAAAGAGTTCCTTGTTTTCCTATACATGATGTTATGGTTTCATGTATTTCAATACTATGTTAATCTATTAAACAAAGTGATTAGATGATGCTACATAGATTTTGTAGATCATTGGTTGGCATTGTCTGACTGTGTAGGTTCTCATTATAGCAATCAGAGCTAGGATTGGACCATACAAGCCAAGGAAGGAGAGAAGCATATGACAAATTCTAGGTAGGATTCATCTCGTTATCTATTTACTTTAAGGAAAAAATTAGTTCCTTTGTATTTATGTTGTTCTAGGTTAGTCCACCAGGCCTAGGGAATATACTTATGTCTACAGTTGTAGATTTCATATAACAAGCTCGCGAGGGTAAACATGAGACAAAGAGTTACTATGACATGGCCTGACATCCTAGCTCAAGTTAAGGAAGTGGGACCTATATATTAACCCCAAACTGACAACTCACAACATCCCTTAGCGATACAAGAAACTCAGGAGCCAAAGGCCCACCCCAGCTGACCAAGCCTTGAGCTGGGGCTACATTTCTCACAATTCAACCCCAAACCACATGCATGACAAGGCATCCATGTGGTTATAGGCCTCCGAACACATTCACAACACTTCCTAAGTGCAGTTGTGACCCAAATTGTCTAGTTCAAAGGGTGCAGTCACGAAATCTGAGCCATAATTCTAGATCAACCTCCAAACCACTGTCCAAAACTTCTTGAGACTTCTCGGAATCATTAATTACATGAAAACAATGCTAAAAATTCATCTCAAATAAAAAATGTGACTTATACTAACCAGAACATACTAGGCATTTCGTCAAACACATGGCAAACATGTAAGCTACAGGTCATGAATGCATATATGGTCATAAAAGTCTAGGATTCATCTAAGAATCACCGAGAAGGCCCTATGTCCTCTCCAAATAGTTGTAATAACATTTATTAGTCCATATATTCATCAATCGAGCAATATCTAAACAATTCATGACAAGAGACACAAATGTTACACATCATAAACCAACTTATAACCAGAAAATAACCAACATATAAACCATGGCATAATAGGCATAAGATTATCGTCATAATCAATACATAAACTCATAGATCATCATAGGAAAATGTCAACCAATTTAAGGACTTCTGCGTACCACTCGACCATAGATTTGGTTGAACAAAATCTTTCCTTCAGCCAATCACCCCCATGCCATATTCCAAGCATGAATGTGGGATATCATGGAATAAACTAAGACAAACCAAACTAGGGCTTCCAAAGGCCAAACCACCTCACGGTTAGACATCTTTAACACCAACCTTATCATCCTCTACCCAAGTTGTCTAGAGATCTCAGAACAATGAACTCAACCCACAACCTTCTAGGGCTTCTAGAGTGTTTGTCCAACCCGACTCCATGGAATAGTAACTCAAAAAACCAAGGGATCCAAAGTGTTTGTCCCAACCTAGGCTTTAGGACTAGTAGCTCAACTCAATTTGTTACAGGGATTCCAGAGGGTTTTTTCTAACCCACAACCATAAGGAATTATGAGCACCAATCAGAAAATAATCAAGTGGAAAACCCACAACATCATAGCTATCTAGGAAATGGAAAGTCAAGGATAAAACCATTGTCAATTGAAGAAAATCTCTATGCCAATGAAAACACATAACCAGATAATCACATAAATATACCATGCATCACACATGCAACATGTTACCTACAAAGCAATCCAGTTGTAGCTATTGATCCAATTGTTCTCTTACACCTTCCTTCTTTCCTTTGCCTTATTTTTCCAAATCCAAGAGAATACTAGAGTGCTCCACGCATGCTCCCAGAATGCTCTAAGTGTGCAAGAGTATGAGATAATTAGAGAATAGAAGAGATCTCCAAAAATGAACTGGAAAAAGGTTGTGAACTGATCCTCATAAGCCTTTTTATCATTGAGGCCTCTATTTTCTCCATTTTCCCTAAATTTTCCTCTAATGCAAATTTGTGACCCTTCATCTCCCTTTTATCTTATTTTTCTTTATTTTCATAAATAAAATACCAATTATTGCCACTTTTCCTTCGCCAATTTCCATAGCTATAAATTAATCACAAGTGATACTCATCACTATGTGCCCAACATTCATCTTGGAATACGTGTCCCATGACCTTGGTCTTATTTTATTTACATGAAAAATCAATTAGGGGTTGTTGCAAACTCCTCCCCCTTGGGGGAACACCATCCTTGGTGTTCCATGACACTTATAAACTAGAAAAACCCATGTTTCCCATGAAGCTTTATATCCTAGCTCGATGCAACATTTACATCATATCATACTACTAAGACCATGACCATCATAACATGAACACCATACTACTTATTGGAGATTTATAACACAACTCGATGTCGTATTTATGACACACATATGCATATACATATAACCAACACAACATCAAACACATACCAGAATACATTCACTCAACTGGTGAATAGAGAAGGATACATAGCCCACATTTGATCAACCATCTCCCATGTAGCTTCATCGAGCCCAAAGTGCTTCCAATGCACTTTAACCTGCTCAATTGCTCGATTCTGGAGCATGAGTTATTTTCGTTGCAATATGCATTGTCGTTCTAGATGGAATTCTCCTTTTGGCTCCACCTGCAATACAAATTATTCAATCACATGATCAACATCCTTCACATATCTTTTAAGTAATGAAACATGGAAAAGATCATGTAATTTCATTGTTAGAGGTAGTGAAAGTTGGTAGGCCACTAGTCCAATCCTCTCAATAATCTCGAATGGCTCATATTACCGAGGTGCTAACTTAGCACATGATCCAATCCTCAAGGAACTCTTCCTAGGCTTCATGCGCAAGTACACACGTTCCCCAACGTAAAACTCCTTAACTACCCGGTGTTGATATGCATAACTCTTCTATCTTGTGCTACCTTCAAATTCCTCTTGATAACCTGCATTTCCTGTTCCATCTCAGCCAACATGTATGATCCAATCAATATATTGTTCACGGGATCATTCCAGCTGATGGGAGTATTACAAATATGCCCATAAAGTGCCTCAAATAGAATAATGTTGAACGACTCCTAAAACCCATTATTGTATGCAAACTCAACCATTGGAAGATACTCTTCCCATTTCTGTTATTGATGCATAACGTACATCCTCAACATGTCCTTGTAACAACCCTGGTGAAAATTCCATGTAATAATAGTTAAAAATAATAACCACGTTTGACGGGACACTTATTCGAAGATGAATGTTGGGCAAGACATCCCAGGGTGTTCATTTGGTTGTTTATGGCTAATAAAATTGGAAAAGGAAATGTCTAAGGCTTTGGAAAGGCAAAATGGCATTTTTGACACATTTATTTATGAAAATAATGGAAATCAGGAGAAAAAGGAGGTGAAAATAATGGAAAATGAAGAAAATAAAGGCCTCATTCATAAAAAGGCTTATGAGGATCAGTTGGTAACCGTTTGTCAGTTCAGTTTTGGAGCTCTCTCATTATTCCCTCTCTCTCTCTCACTCTTGGACACAAAGTTTCTTGGAGTGCTTTGGCATTGGAAAAAGAAAGGCAAGGAAGGCAAGAGGAAGCAAAGATCAAGTAGGGAAAGGAAGGATCAAGCAGCTACAACATGCTTCATTGCAGGTATCAACTTTCATGTGTATTTTCATTCCTAGCTTTAGCATGCATTGTATTGCATGTGGTTCTTTTCTATCATGGCATGGGTTTTCTAGGTGTGATTGTATTCTTCAGCCTAGCCTTGCCATTTCTTGATAGCTTTGATGAGATGGGTTCTCAAACTTCTGTTAATGTGGGATGGTCAGATGGATTCGAAGCTGAGTGGGGTGGATCTCCGAAATGAAAAACACATGGCCTAGTGGTCCCTGTACCAGACTGTGGAACATGGCAAAGCCACTGGCCTAGTAACCCTTGAGCCATACTGTGGCTTGTAGTAATGATACAAATGGAAAATGGTATCCACCCATGGTATTCATCTACCCATAGTATTCATTCACCCATGGTATTGTAAGTGGTATCCACCCATTGTATTTTCCCATGGTATTTAAGTGGCATAGACCCTTGATATTCATCCTCCCATGGTATTTATCTAGTAACATAATTTACCCATGGTATTGTAAGTGACATCCACCCATGGTATTCATTCACCCATAGTAGTTACCCACCCAAGGAATTTACATGTGGTATTGTCATTAAAAAAGGCTATAAGTAAAAAGTCACACTTTGTGAAAGGACATATTGATGCCACAATGTAGCCTTTACTGTTATTATTTATTTTCATAAAAAAATGTTTCTTTGTGGTTTTGTTATTGCGTATTCTCTTCTTTTCTTCTGGCATTTCAGTTTTTCAGATCTTGGGGGCCTATCCCCCCAAGATCCATTTCAATTTTTCAGATCTTGGGGGCCTCCCCCTAGGATCCAGATCAGTGGTATCAAATTCAGGTTACGATTCCATGGGAATGAGGGTTTGATGCATATTCCAGTTTCTAATTTTTTCAGCAATATTCAACCAACTCCAGGAAAATTATATGACCTCCACAGAGCATTTTCTTGAGCAAGTGGGAAGAATTTTTTATTTTTGATTTTTGATTTGATTTGATTTGATTTATTTTTATTTTTATTTTTATTTTATTTTTTATTTTATTTTATATTTTATTTTTTTTTTTTATTCTATTTTTTTTTTTTTTTTTTTTTTTTTTTTTATTTTATTATTTATTTATTTATTTTATTTATTATTATATTATTATTATTATTATTATTTTTATGCAGAAATTTTCTTGGGCAACGCATTTACAAATCATATATGAAGCTTTTGGTGCAAAATTTATAAACATAAATAACATATCTAGATTCATTGCAAAACAATACCTATATTAAAAAAAATCATCCGAATTGGAGTCCGGATGAGGGAGATATCGTTGATTTAAAATCAGTTATTTTGCAGAAATTTTTCAGACGGAAATTCGTGGACGACAGTTCTCCTATCATGTTCTGCAGTTTTTGTGCAGTATTTTAGAAAACTGATTTATAGATATGAGCTCCTCTTGAAAAATCATCCAATTTCAAAAAAGAAATTGGTCGAATCAGAGTTTTGAAGAGGGAGATATCACTGATTTAAAATCTACTATTTTTTTTAGAACTTTTGTGACGACAGGATAGTTGCAGTGCGAATCTAAGTTTCCAGGGTGTCCAGGTAGGGATTTCTAACACATTGGAAGATGCAGAATGGTCATTCTATTTCTAAAAATAGGTTATAACAAATATCCTGATTTGTATTGGTCGAGTTATGCCCATTTTAAATCTGTAGTAGCATTTAGAGCAGGTTCCCTTTGGAGATGTGCCCTCCCACCCCGCTTTAGTAGGAACCTGCTTCACATTCATTAGTTTCATCATAACAGCATCTGGCTTGGGTTCTTTTGATACATTCCCTCCAACTCCAAGCTATGTAGGTACCTACTACTTCATCAACAGTCAGCATCACGTTATGGGTCAACCGCACAAAATCCTTGTCATCGAAGTCCAATTGCTAGGCCACACACTGTTAGTATCACATTTGGTCACAAGCATTATAGGGAATCTCTATCCTCAGATCTTCATTTTTCATGGTATGGGTCATCCACAAAGCCACACTTCATCGAAGTCCATTTGCTAGGCCACACACTGTTAGTATCACTGTTGGTCACAAGCATTACAGGGTATATCTATCCTCAGACCTTCATTTGTCATGGTTATGGGTCATCCACAAACCCACACTTTATCGAAGTCCATTTGCTAGGCTGCAGACTGTCAGTATCACATTTGGTCACGAGAATTACAGGGTATCTCTATTCTTGGATATTCATTCATCACGGTTATGGGTTAACCGCACAAAACCCTTCTCTTTAGTGGTTCTTCATATTCAATAAAGGCTTCTCAGGAGCGAACTTCATGCAATGATGACCATTGATTCTTAAGGAGGGAGGAATGATTCAAATGAAAAATGGCATGCACCCAAGGTATTCATCCACCCACATTATTCATTCACCCATGTAATTTACCCATGGTATTGTAAGTGGCATCCACCCATGGTGTTCATCCCCCCATGGTATTTATCCACCCATGGAATTTACTTGTGATATCGTAAGTGGCATCCACCCATGGTATTCATTCACCCATGGTATTTTCCCATTGTATTTAAGTGGCATCGACCCTTGGTATTCATCCTCCCATTTTATTTATCTAGTCATGGAATTTAACCATGGTATTGTAAGTGGCATCTATTATCACCCCAAGAAACTCACCTAGGTTGTATATCAGTGATGCTCAGGAACATTAAAAATTTAACAATTCTATCGGATGAAATGATGGATAAATGGAGGATGTGTAGCACCTTTAAGCCAGATAACCACTTCTACTATGATTGACCCCAGACATGGGTGAACACCCCTAGACTACAAGGCTTTTAACCACCAATTATTCACAGCTTAAGGTAAAGGTGATAATGAAGAGAACTAATCACCCTAGCGGATGCACAGGACCCTGTGATGGCCAGCGGCAACCAGTAAAAGGTCTGTAAATCTGGATTCTAATACATAGATAGGATGATAACTCTCTATGCATTACAACAACAGAAACCTGCATACATGTTCAGTTATACATGCCAAATTCTAACGCAGAGGTGGGATGACAGCCCCTCTAATGCTAACATTTACAGCAAATGAACGAATGCAAAACAGGCACAACCTAGAACAAGAAGAAGAAATGGAAAGTGAGCAATTGACAGCAAAAGAAGCTTGTATCAATTGGAAATGAAGACCAGACATTGCAGGTTACAAAGTAGTTACAGTCTCCAGAAGTTAGAAGGCTACAATAAGCTCTCATTCATCAAACACTCATCATCTGATTACATCTGAGTTCTGAGTATATATAGTGTTACAATACAAAATATCTCTGTTAAACAATGCGTGGAGGAGCCCATAAATGTCCACCAACCATATTTACATTTAGGAATGGCCCTCTGATACAAATCTGACTGTGTTTTGAATAGATTTGTCCCTCTCTGGTGCTCTGCGGTCCTTTTTGGGTAGGTGGAATGAAATATGGGTGAAGCCATAACCATTGAATGCTTTGACTGGATCTGCGTGTCCTACTTCCTCCTCGGCCATACTACTGATTAACTGCAGTCGCTGAACATTGAAATGGCTCCATCATGACTGATAAATGTTGATCTGTTTGGGGCACGTCCTCTTTCCTGCTCGGCCATAATGTTATTTGAAGGTAGCTACCTACTGCGTTGTACTGCTGCATGCTTGCTTTCATCATCTTCGTGCCACTGAGAAATACCGCCCACCTTGCTATTTTTTGAATATCAAGGGCCCACATACATATATTTTTTCTATCGGGTCTGCCTTTCGGGTCGCACTGCATATCTTAACCGGCCAATCCTCTGTTTCATTGTATTCGAAAATAGATGTAAAAATGTCCCAAAATCATAAAAATGGCTTTTGTGGACCTCAAATATTATGCCATTCTGCTTTGAAAACCCATCGGGTCCGGGCCACATCGCATCGGCATCCATACATGCAATTTGCTATGCACCACTGATTTCCCCGACTGCGATATGCCGACTGCGAAATGGGCCCATACCACCGATTCCTCATATTTGTAAACATATATAAAAACACTGAAAAACACAAAGAAATGCCTTCGCCGGAACTGAAAATATATAAACTTTTATCTCCCGGACCCCATCGAGTCCGGGCTTCATCGCTATCGGCACTTATTAAGCTTTCCTTTGTGTTCCCCTTATACACGAAATACATTGAAAAAGACCTTTGTGCGGACTTGAAATTTTATGAAGAATCACTCATAATGATATCGGGTCCGACCCATCAGGTCACATACATGCCTTGTATAAAAGCTCCGCCCCTTTTAAAAGCGCCGATAGCAATATCACCACGGACCCGAAAATTTATGAGAAATAATTTATAGCGCCATCGGGTTCAGCTTATCGCATCGCAAACATAACCATGCAAAAGGCCCTGCCCCCTTTGTAAGTCCTCCATTGCGACCCGCCGATGCGATATCGACGATCGCACATCGGTGAGCTCTCCTGTGTCGCTGCCACTGCCCGCCTGCTCCGACTGCGGTATGCCGACGCAATCTGGATCGTTGATCGGCCATATCGAATGGCTGATATGATTTCAGACCCTTAAGCCTGTGATTTGAGATTTTTAATGATTTTAGAGTATTTGTGCCTCCCGATAGTGTATTTCCGCTCTTCCAAGGGCTTTCCTCTTGCAACTTCTTCAACCAGTAGGAAGATTTTAGCCAAAATTTGAAGAATTGAATATCAGAAATGGTTGGCTTGGCATGAACTTAAGTGTGTTTACAGCCTTTGAGAGTGCTTGAATCCATTTTCTTATCCTTTTACATAACAGAGCTAACAGCATCCACCCGTGGTATTCATTCACCCATGGTATTTACCCACCCAGGAAATTTACATGTGGTATTGTGACCAAAAAAGGCTATAAGTAACAATTCACATTTTGTAAAAAGACATATTGTCCACCACAATGTAGCCTTTACAATTATTATTTGTTTTCATAAAAAAAGTTACTTTGTGGTTTTGTTATTGTGTATTATCTTCTTTTCTTCTGGGGTTCTAGTTTTTCCGATATTGGGGGCCTCTCCCCTAAGATCCATTTAAAATTTTTAGATTTTGGGGGCCTCCCCCAAAGATCCAAATCAAGTAAAGCCAAGATTGTGTGCTTCAGTGGGCCTAGGAATCCTTGCTGGTGAATGGCAGGATATACCATAAAGCCAAGAGGTAGATTTCTCTCCATTGGGAATAATAGTTCCGGGATGGGATGCATAGTAAATCCTAGAGAGTGTGTCTTGATATAGTGCCTAGTGATCCCTGGATCAGACTATGGATTACGGTAAATCTTTAGAGACTAGGATGCACTCAAATTCCTCATGGTGTAGGTGGAGAACTCCGGTGGCATCCATGCTTGTTGGTGTTTTTGGTGTGTTCTGTGAGTCCAAAATTCATGCTTGGAATATGGCATGGGGGTGATTGGTTGAAGAGAGACTTGGCTCAGACAATATATGGTTGGGTGGAATGTGGTAGTCCCATCTCTGGTTGTTTTATGCATTCACTAATGAGAAATTCATTCCTTTGGTTTTCATATGTAAATGTACTGATGTATATGTGGATTTTATGGCTATGATTTCATTGATATTTGTGTCCCTATTATGCTGGTTATATGTATGTTTTATGACAACAAGTATGTATGGATCTCAACATGTTTTTACTTGTAAATGAATGGCTAATGTATCTATGACCTAATAGATGATAATGCAGCAAATGACATGAGGGAACAATGATTCATAGTGATTCTCAAATAAGTATGAGATCCCTACACTTAATTCTATTGTTTACACCTATATGTTACATGTTGATGATATGTTTGACGAAATGCCTATCATGGCTAGTGGGGTCTGGTTAAGGTCTTGTTTGATTTATTTGTTTTGCATCATTGTTTCCCTATTATTTTACTAGTCTTAAGTTATCATTCCATTTTGGGCAATGACCTAGGCTCTGGGCCTAAAAATGTGGCTCAAATCCTGGGGATGATGGCACACCACTGACAATATGAGTCTTTGGACACTAGCATGCAAGCCTATGAGAGCGACTCTGGGTTTCTGAACATTGTCATGCCTATAGCATGAAAGTGAATGAGGCTAAAGATGGTCAAAACTTTAGTAGGATCCAAGGGAAAGTTGTATAAAGTGTTGGATTGGTTCTTGAGGGTCTTTAAGTTGATGTTGAATGTTTTCTTGTTATGTTTCCATCGATTCCACTTCTTTAAGGTCACATAGGAGGTTGAATCCAATCATAGTAGCCTCTCATCACATGTTTACCCCAGTTGGTTGGTTAATTGGGTAGATGTGGTAGGAGCATATTATGGAGTGGTATCAGAGCATGGTTCACCCCTTGGACTAGATGGGCTATGTGTTGGTCATGCATGCATGTCAGTTGCATGTGTGTCTCTTACACTTGCATTCCATGTGCTTGTTGCATTACATAATGTTGATCATGGTTGTAGTAAGGTTTTCATGAGGAACTTCATGATTGATTTTGTGGAATGCATCGTAATGAGTATATGACTAGTTACATATTGTTATATGTTTCTTAAATTTTGTTATATTTCTCTTGATTACATATTTGTATGTTAGTTTGAATTCTTGTATGTTTGATTACAGGTATCAGTCTTGTAGGTTTGGTTACAAGAATTGATCACTTATGCTCGACTACATGCGCTTATGCATATGTGTATTTTATTAGGCATTGCTTACACATGTTGATGGCTACATGTGGCAATGTGTACAATGGAGTAAAGGTTGTTTTCATGCATGAGGTCATAACATGCATGGTTGATATGGCCTTGCATTATAACTGGACCCTAACTAGAAAGATATTTATGTGTTGATGCATTTATTTCCATATGTCTGTATGATGTTAAGTTTATGTTATACACTTATCATGTTGATTTGTTGATCTTGTAGACAAGGTATCCTCTCCAAATTATACTAAGGTATGTTGATTTATTGTGAATTGGTTTATCTGACATATTATGCATTACAGGAAAGAAATATCAAATGGCTAGCAAGATGGTTGACTACAAAGACTCTCCCTAAGAATCCGAAGAGTGGTATGTTGTTGGGAACTATTTTGATTTGAAAGTTACACTCATAAGCTTAAAGGAAGAAATAAGGAGTTGTAAGGTGGATAATGACAAGATCATATAGGCACACGAGAAGCAAGTAGAGGTTAATGCTATACTTCTTCAGAGTTTGTCAGAATTGCAATGACAAGGGCCACTTCGAATCAGCCATGGACAGGAGGACATAACTAATGTAGCATATGGAAGTAGGTCTCCTAGTAGACACGTGTCATATAGATCTGATACAATGAGAGATGGCAGGTTGTTGGATGCTCGGGATAGGAGGGGCAATGAGTACATGTACTATTCTAGTTCTGGTTCTGACGAACACCGTGATCGTCATTGTTATCACCCTTATAGGAGGAATGATAAGGGATAATTTCCATATGAGATTAAGAAAGAAAAGCCACCTAGTTTTGATGGAGATGTGAAGAAGCCGGAGGATGCAGAGGCTTGGATACTTGGGATGAACAAATTCTTTGAGTTGCATGAGTACACAGATAACATGAAGGCCAAAATCGTTATCTTCAGCTTGAAAAGTAAAACAAACATTTGGTGGGAAGATGTTTAGCGGGTCAGAGACATCATGAAGGATGACTTGAGTTCTTTGGAGTTCAAGAGGATTTTCAGGAAGAAGTACTTGTCATAGAGGCACTATGTCAATAAGGCCAAATAATTCTATGAGATAAAGATGGGGTCAATGATAGATGAAGAGTACACAACCAAGTTTATGGAGTTATTGAGGTATGTACTGTATCTTACAGATAAGAAGGCTAAAGTTCAAAGATTTTTTAGTGGTTTTCCATTAGAATTTAGAGATTATATTGAGTATGATGAGCCTCGGTCACTTGAGGAAGTCACTGGGAAATTGAAGCATTTCTATGAATATTCAAAGCGTAAGAATGAATCTCAACAACAATGGAAAGAGAAAGACAAAGGTAAAGGTAAATGGAAGCCTAAGACAAAAGGGCCTCAAAATGTAGATGAGAAACAAAATATGGCATTGAAAAAGAAGATCAATGTAGCTAGACAAGGACATGGGTTGTAGCAGCAGCTTAGAGGTGAGGGCACTGTTCGGTTGGAGTGTTGGACATGTGGAAAGGAGCACCATAGGAGAGATTGTCCACAACATCAGGATGGTAGGCCTAAGATATATAGTGCACAGGAGGCAAAAAATCTTGGGGATGTAGGGTAGATAATTCCTTGTATTTATGTAGCCGTGGACAATAGACATGCATAACATCAGGCATCTCTCATAGAGATGGACAGTAATATTTGTGATCAACTTATTTATATTTTGATTGAACCTGGATCTAATTAGAGGTATGTTAGTCTTGAATTGGCAGATAAGTGTGGTTTGATTAAGGAATTGCATGCAAAGTCTTGGTTAGTGTAGTTTGCTATAGGTAGAAAGAAGCAAGTTTGTCATTGGGCAAGAGCTTGTGTGCTTGATTTAAATGGTATGCCTATCGTTGTACATCTGAATGTATTACCATTGGGATCATGCAATATGTTGTTGGGCATGTATTGGTTGTATTTTCACAGAACCAAGGTAGAATGTTATGAAAAAGAAATTGAGTGTGTTGATGACAATGGGGAACCAAGAGTCTTGTAGGGAAAGAAGAAGGCCACATCAGTTAGGATGGTGACAGCTATGCAAACAAATCATAGTCATAGGAAAGGGTGTATGGTATTTGCAGTGCACATTTCTAGTGATAAGGGTAAGGAGGTTGAGCATGCAGATGTGTTGAGAAGGTACCCATTTTTGTAGCAGTTTCAAGATGTATTTCCTGAGGATATTTTAGAGTTTCCACATCACAGGGAGATATAATTTTCTATCGAGTTAGCACTAGGGGAAACTCCAACATCGAAAGCACCTTACAGGATGAGCACACCTGAGTTGGTTAAGTTAAAGTTACAGCTGAAGGAAATGTTGGACAAGGGGTACATTAGGCTAAGTGTATCACCTTGGGGTGCACCGATATTGTTTGTGAAGAAGAAATATGTAACTCTCAGATTATGCATTGACTACAGGCACTTGATGTAACAGTGCTAGTGAAAATTCCATTTAAAAATATATAAATACCATGGATGATGGGACACGTATTTCAAGTTTAATGGTGGGAAGGACATCCTAGTGGGTGTCCATATGGTTGTTTATGGCTAAGGAATTGGCAAAGGCAATGGCTAAGGCATTAAAGAGGAAAAAAAAGTGTTTTGACACATTTATTTATGAAAATAATGGAAATTAGGAGAAAAGGAAGGTGAAAGGTCACGGGTTGCATGTGAGGAGGAAATTGAAGGAAAATAACAGAAAATGAAGAAAATAAAGGCGTCATTAACAAAAAGGCTTCTGAGTATCAGTGGGAAAGACTTGGTTAGTTCAGAGTTGGAGCTCTCTCTCACTATTCTCTCTCTCTCTCTTATACTTTTGGATACATAGATTTTTCTTGGAGCACTCTTAGAGGGTGTGGCATACTTGGATTCTTGGAGCAAGTAGGAAAAGGAAGAGAAGGAAAGAGTAAGAGGGCATCGGGATCAAAAGCTACATTAGATTTTCTTGTGAGTATCGAGTTGCATGTATGATTTATTCACTAGTTTTGGGATGCATGTGGTTTCTTGGTCATGATCTATCATTGACATAAAGGATTGCCTGGATTGGTAGTGGATTTTCCTAGCCTTGCCATTTTCTGGATAGCCATGGTGTTGTGGGTTTATTTTCTTTGTTTTCTAGTTGGTTCTCATGTTTCCTTAGCTTGGGTTGAGCTATTAGTTCTTGGAAGCCTTGGTTGGACAAACTCTCTGGAGCCCTGTAACGACTTGGGTTGAGTTACGAGTCCCCTAACCTTGGTTGGAAAAATGCTTTAGAGCCTTGGTTTTAGGCGCGGGATCCCCCAAGGGTAGTTTTGGGGCTTAAAGCCCATATTTTGGTTTAATTTTGTAATCCAAGTGTAAAGACTCCACATTTTGTGGTCGCGGAGTGTGTAGTTGTTAAAGAGTCATCGGGTTGTTCGACCTTATTTTGAAAATTTAATGTCGGTTGTAGAAGATCTACCCGTGGTCCATGGACCATTGATTTTATAAATAGAGCTAAGATCTAAGTAGTTAAAGGCAATTAGAAAGGAACTAATGATCGAAAATGTATGAGAGATAACTCTGAAGTAGAAGTCTAAGTTTGGGTCATAGTGTAGGTAGAGGCTCTGCAACTGAGTGCGTAGAGGCCTAGAAGTCCGCAACTAAGTGCGCGAACTCCTGTAGTTGAGTGCGCAGGGCGAGTCGATTCTGTAATCACCTGGAATTATCAATAAAGAGAAGTATTCTATAATTTCTGCGTCTTTATTTCCCGTTTATGCATCTATTATATTGGGTATGAATTTCACTTCTAATGCTTATATGATGCAAGAATATATGTAAATGTGTTGGTTAAGTGAACACAAGTAAGAACATATGTTTACGCAAAGCTAACTAAGATATGTTAATAAGATAAGTAAGATACTTAACCCAGTTTGGGAGATATCATAGTTTGCTGCCCTAGCAGCGCGAAAGGACTTCGGCCCCTGGTTAGGGCTGTGCGGAAGCCGATTATAACATTTCGCAAAGGTACTCATGGATAGAGCAGAGGCATAAGCAACCTGCATGAAGGCAGGTATAGTTGGAGTAAACCGACATCACAACCATCTCAAGGGTGTGGAAACTTGGTTCCAGCATCCCCCCATATTGCTTCGGGGGAGACTTCATTCTGGCTCTGCGGGCTAATGCCGAAAGGGCCAGTAGTGTAGGGATTTATTTGGCTAACTAACGCTAAACCTAGGTAAAGCCCCCTCAAGCCAACAAATGGTTCCATTTTCGGGACCAGAATCTGCATGAGGGATGTGTGATGCCGTATCACTGGAATCCAACTAAGAAAGAAATTGAAAGCTGGTTGGACAGAAGGATTCACAAGTTCGCAGCATAGGAGAACAAAAACCCGTGATTGTCAAAAGAAAAATGGTTGGACCAATACCTGTATACGGAGATCCACGAAATATTTTTTGCCTCTTTTCCTACTGAGCTATACCAGTGGATCGTGAAGCTAGCAGATAGCCAAGGAAGGTGGAAACTTAACAATCCTATTGTCTGGACCCCAAAGCTAGTGGGAAGGTTGGAAGCATTGGAGGATAAGATCGTGCGCGCCATTGAACATTGACTTGATCGCATTATAGGAGGATTTGTTACTGAGTTCACAGTTGACACCTCAACCAACTATAGCGAGACAGAGCAACGCTTTTTCAAAGGATCGTGAGGTAAGTACGTAAAATATATGAATACTTGGATTAAAATGATGTTGTGTGAAAACTGGGTTATGCAGTTACCTTGATGTTTGGGACTATGCGAAGTGGAAAAAGTTACAGAAATGAAGGAAATAAGGGTCTAGAGTATAGCCCCTTGATTTCACCTCCACGAAGAGATGAAGAAGGGATCGCAAAGGTCTTTTCGTGAAGTGCTATTCAGTTGATAACACAAGGATTTCCGCGAATACCACCTCCACCCACACCACCACCGGCTTCACCGCCATCACCTCCAACTTCACTCATACCACCTCCACCTCCACCGTGATTCAGTATGGCAAATATAGTGACGTTTCATTTCTTCAAAGGCTTGGGAAATGAGGACCCAGACCAATTTTGGTTCATTGTGAGGGCTGTATGGGAATCTCAAGGTGTTACAGATGACCATATAAAGAAAGAGACATTGTTTAGTGCTCTGCAAGATCGCGCACTAACCTGGTATATTAAGTACTCCAACGATAACCCGAATGCTAGGGTAGTGGACATCTATGCAGCATTGAATATGGAATTTAGTAGGCCTAAATCTAAAGCCAGTCGATTGTGGGATTCAAAGAGATCATGATGGTACCAGGCGAGATGCCTTGGGAACTAGATCAGAGGTTGAAATGTATGATTTGCGAAGCCAATATGAATTTGACAGATGGACAACATTGCGAGTGGTTTGTGGCTTCACTACTACCACACTTAACGAGTGCAATGTTGCAGCAAAAGATAACAACTCAGGCAAAGGCCGTGGAGATTTCCATGAGACTACATGAGACTCTGATGCAAGATCCTAATCTAGGAGTCCAACAGATCCATGCACAACTAAAGAATCTATGCCTTGAGATGCAAATTCTGAAATAGGACAGGACGATTCGACTAGAGGTACTCAAAGAGGTATGGTGCGTGAAATGCAAGAGTCAGGGTCATGACAAAGACCATTAATCCCTTTAGTTTTTAACCCCTTGGATTTAATATTAATCCCTTTAGTTTTTAACCCCTTGGGTTTAATATTAATCCCTTTAGTTTTTAACCCGTTGGGTTTATAATATTAATCCGTTCAGTTTATCAATATTAGTGTTTATGTTCCTAGGATTTAATATTAAACCTAAGGTTTAATGTTATGTCAACTATGGTCCAATGTCGCATTGTGACAAAGATTGTTAATATTAAAACGGACCATGGTCAATCATGGTCAACCATGGTCCAACGTCACATTATGACAATGATTCTTTCAATATGAAAATGAGTCATGGTCAACCATGGTCCAACATTACATTGTGACAAATACTGTCTCAATATAGAAATCAATCATGGCAACCACATTTGTTTTAGGGTTTATAACCCATTGGGTTTATAATATAAATTCTTTGAGTTTATAATATTAATCATAGGGTTGAATATTAAGCCTAGGGTTTACAATATTAATCCCTTGGGTATATTAGCTTTAGGGTTTATATTTCTAGGGTTTAATATTCATCCTATGGTTTAATATTATTCCCTTGGGTTTATATTATTAATCCCTTGGGTTTATAATATTAATCTTAGAGTTTATATTCCTAGGGTTTAATATTAATCCTAGTCTTTAATGTTATTCTCTTGGGTTTATAATCCTTCTGGTTTTTAATATTAATACGATGTGTTTATTAATCTCTTAGGTTTATAATATTGATCCTAGGGTTTCTAATACTAATCATAGGGTTTATATTGTGAAGGTTCTGTCAGTCCAAGAGGTAACTCCTCAAATGAATTATGTTTATTCATTAAGA
Organism: Pinus taeda; assembly: GCA_000404065.3. Classification (NCBI taxonomy): domain Eukaryota; kingdom Viridiplantae; phylum Streptophyta; class Pinopsida; order Pinales; family Pinaceae; genus Pinus; species Pinus taeda. The sequence continues at coordinate 22,934 of APFE030209422.1, forward strand.
TTATTCATGGTTATATACATGAGGGAGTGACTCTTGGGCTTCACCTCCCGATGACTCTTAATTTTCCATTATTTACTATTTACATTATTTACAAGTGTTCACCCAATCCCAATGATTAGGTGTGAACATTCCCCCCCTTAATATGAATGGATGTTGGTGAGTCCAAGCATCGTTCTGAATCTTTCAAAATTTTCTCTTCCAAGAGCTTTGGTGAAGATGTTTGTAATCTACTCATTAGTGGAACAATGACATAGATGGATTGTCTTGGCCTCAACATGATATTGAATCATATGGTATTTTGTATTGATGTGGTTCGTTCGATCATGGAACATTGGGTTCTTGGCCAACTTAATTGCAGAGGTGTTGTCAATAACGAGTGGAGTTGAATGTACTTGTTTTACCTGCAAATCTTCTAGAAGTTTCTTGAGCCATATAATTTCTTTTATTGCCTCAGCTGCTGCCACATATTCAGCCTCTATTGTGGAATCTACTAGAACTGATTGTTTGCGTGATCTCTAGGAGACAACTCCTGATCCAAGACTCATAGCATAACCTAAAGTATATACCCTAGTTTCTTTGCCCTCATCAAAGTCTTAATCAGAGTATCCAATCAAGATGAAGTCGCCCACCTATGTATACTTGAGTCCAAAGTCTTGGGTTCCCTTCCAGTAGTTTAGAACTCTTTTTGCATCAAACCAATGTCCCTCACAAGGCTTTTGCATAAACCTGGAGAGGATTCCAACAACAAACAAAATGTCTACTCTGGTAGTAGTCAGGGAATTGAGACTTCCTACAAGTTGTCTATACTTTGTTGCATCCTCAAATTCTTTTTCTTCAATGGATCTGAGCTTTAAGTTTTTTTCTGTTGGAGTAGTCAGAGAATTTTACTGAACAATTCCACACTTGTTCATAAGATCTCCAATGTACTTATTTTGAGAGAGGAATATAGACTGCAGATGTTGAGTTACTTCAATACCAAGATAGTAGTGAACATAGCCCAAGTCAGTCATTTCAAAACCTTTCCTCAATTTCATTTTTATGGATGAAATGTAGCTCTAACTATTCCTTGTCATCAAAATATCATCTACATATACCAAAATATATACAACTATTTTCCCAACTTTATTGACAAACGAAATTGCATCATTAAGATCATAATGTTTGAAGTTGAGTTTCAGAAGATTCTCAATTAAATTTTCATACCAGGATCGCAATGCTTACTTGAAGCCATACAAGGATTTCACAAGTTTGCATACATTATGTTCATGTCCCTTCACAATAAATCCTTCTGGCTAGGACATAAAAACATTTTCTTTCAGATCTCCATTCAAGAAAGAAGTTTCTACATCCATTTGATGGACTTTCCAACCGCTCTGAGTTTCTAAAGTAATGAGTGTCTGAATGGTAGCCCATTTTTCTATGGGGGAAAAGTTTCCTCATAATTGACCCCTTCCTTATGTGCAAAATGATTTTCCACAAGCCTGGTTTTCTGCTTGTCAAGTGAGCCATCAGCTTTATACTTGTTCTTGTAGACCCACTTGCAGCCAATTGGTTTGGCTCCCAGTGGAGGATCAACCAACTTCCAAGTGCCATTCTTTATGAAGGAATCATACTCCTTTTGCATCACTTCTTTCCATTCATCATGAGAGTGGATTCTTTGAAGGAAGTTGGTTCAAAATCTATAGACAAATTTAGTTCACAATCATAAGAAACATCCATATCAATAGGTGAATCAAAATCATCTACATCACCTCCATTTTGCCTGGTTGAATTTCTTGTTCCTGTCTTTCCAACCTCATCAACATGAACACTTTCAAGTGTCTTTTTCAGCCACTGTGGGGGACCTTTCTAAGATGGTCTAGGTTGCTCAGTTGACAGAGTTGGGACTGAATCAAGATTGAGTCTCCCAATTATGTCAATCACATCATTCAAAGTATCATTAGTGGTTGGAGTTTCATGTGGGGGAGAGAGTGCTTCAGAAGAAGATTCCACATATTGATCTAGTATAGAAATCCCCCTTCAAGATGTGCAATATGATTATCAAATTCTTGAAATTATTTTTCATCTCCGAATCTATCCAAGTGATCAATTTTTCGCTCAATAACATTGTCATCTTTGGATATTCAAGAAAGATTACATATCTAGATACAACAAACCTTTTATTAACTTCATCACAGATATTTTATGCTTTGGAGGTATTTGAATATCCCAAGAAGATACACTTACGACTCCTTGCACCAAGTTTGTTTCTATGTACCTTTGGTATCAAGGCATAATAGGTGGAGCCAAAGGCCTTGAGATGCTTTACTGAAGGAATGTGGCCATAGCACATTTCATAAGGAGTCTTGTTTCTAGTAGCATTAGAAGGACATATATTCTTTAATTCTCAGGTCATGGTGCATTTAGGCCGCAACGGATAGTGAAAATATAATACAACAGTTCTTAAAAAAATACCATAGGGACAGTATGACAGAGATCGCAGAGAGCGATAGAGAATAGAGGGACAAAATATGGCATAAAGCTGATCCCATGAGTTACACAAAAGATAATTTTAGGACTTGGCTCTGATACCATGTTAGGCGAGGAGGTAACTCCTCAAATGAATTATGTGTATTCATTAAGATTACTCATGGTTATATATATGAGGGAGTGACTCTTGGGCTTCACCTCTCGATGACTCTTCATTTTCCATTATTTACAAGTGTTCACACAATCCCAATGATTAGGTGTCAATGAGTTCAATATTAATCTATGGATTATAATATTAATCTTAGGGCTTAATATTAATCCTTTTAGTTTAAAACCCCTTTGGTTTATATTATTAATCCCTTAGGTTTATTAATATTAGGCTTTATATTCCTAGGATTTAATATTAATCCTGAGTTTTAATGTTATTCCCTTGTATTTAAAATTCTTTGGGTTTTTAATATTAATCCCTTAGTGTTTTAATATTAATGCCTTGTGTTTATAATATCAATCCATTGGGTTTATTTATCTAAGGGTTCATATTCCTAGGGTAGAATATTATGATAGGGTTTATATATTAATCCTAAGGTTTAATATAAATCCCTTAGGTTTATAATCCATTAGGTTTATAATATAAATTCTTAGGGTTTACAATATTAATCATATGGTTTATATTCCTAGGGTTTAATATCAAGCCTAGGGTTTACAACATTACTCCCTTGGGTTTAAAATTATTCCCTTAAGTTTATAATATTAATCCCTTGGGTTTAAAAATTATTCCCCTCGGTTTAAAAATTATTCCTCTTTGTTTATAATCAATTGAAATTATAATATTAATCCCTTATGTTTATAAATTCCTAGGGTTTACATTCTTAGGGTTTAATATTAAGCTTAGGGTTTACAATATTAATCCCTTGGGTTTATTAGTTTTAGAGTTTATATTCCTAGGGTTTAATATTATCCCCTTGGATTTAAAATCCCATGGGCTTAAAATTATTCCCTTAGGTTTATAATATTAATCCCTTGCGTTTAAAATTATTCCCCTAGGATTATAATCAATTGAGTTTATAATATTAATCCCTTAGGTTTATAAATTCGTTGGATTCATAATATGAATCTCTTGGGTTTATAATATTAATCCTAATGTTTATAATATTAATCTTATGGTTTACAGTCCTAGGATTTAATATTAATCGTAGGCTCTAATGTTATTCCATTGGATTTATAATCCCTTGGGTTTTTAATATTAATCCAATGGATTTATTAATCTCTTAGGTTTATAATATTGATCCTAGTGTCTCCAATATTAATCATAGGGTTTATATTCTAAGGGTTTAATACTAAGCCTATGGTTTATAATATTAATCCCTTTAGTTTATAGCCCCTTGTGTTTATAATATTAATCCCTTTGGTTTATTGATCCTAGTGTTTATGTTCCTTGGATTTAATATTAAACCTAAAGTTTAATGTTATGTCAACCATGGTCCAACATCGCATTGTGACAAATATTGTCAATACTAAAACCAACCTTGGTCAACCATGGTCAACCATGGTCCAACGTCACATTGTAACAATGATTCTTTCAATATGAAAATCAATCACAATCAACCATGGTCCAACATTGCATTGTGACAAATATTGTGTCAATATGAAAATCAATCATGGTCAACCATGCTTGTTTTAGGGTCTATAATATTTACCTCAAGGTTTATATACCTTGGGTTTATAATATCAATCCCTAGGGTTTATTAATATGAAGGTTCATATTCTTATGGTATAATATTATGATAGGGTTTATATATTAATCCTAAAGTTTAATATAAATCCCTTAGGTTTATAATATTAATATGTTGATTTTATTAATCCCTTCAGTTTATAATTCTAATAATTAGTTGAGTTCATTAATCCCTTGGGTTTTTAATCCCTAGGGTTTATAATATTAATCCCTTGGGTTTCTAATATTAACAATTAGTTGGGGTTATTAATCCCTTGGGTTTATAATGTTAATCCCTTGGGTTTATTGATCGCTCGTGTTCATATCCCCAAAGTTTATAATATCAATCCTTGTGTTTATTATTCCCTTAGGCTTTTAATATTAATCCATTGGGTTTTAAATATATTTGGTTTTTAATATGAATAATCCCTTGAGTTTATTAATCCCTTTGCTTTATAATATTCATCTTTGGGTTTATAGTATCAATCCATTTGGTTTATAATATTTATCCCTTTTACGAACAAAAATTATAGTAATTATTGATAATAATATTTAATAATATTAAAAATAATAATATTAATTTTAGGATATCCCATTTTTATACAATATATATAATTTTTATTTTTTAATTTATTAAAATATTTAATATTTAATTAGGTGATAATACCAATGGCAATATCGCATTAAAAATTATTCATTCGTTATAATAGTAGTTATAATACAAAGTTTGAATCTGACACTAGGGTTTAAAACCTGGGTCCATAAATGAATTCCTTGATGATTTCCCCTTCGGTTTATAATATTAATCCTTTGAGTTTATAATATTGGGGTTTTTAATGTTGGATTTATAATATCGCATCTAGTGTAAGGGTTTCAAATGTTGGATTTTTAATACTAGGGTTTATAATATTGAATTTCATAATTTTAGGGTTTATAATATTAATATTAATATTAATCCTTTAGGTTGATTAATCTATTGGATTTACTAATCCTAAAGGTTTATAATATTTATCCCTTGGGTTTATAATATTAACCCATTGGGTCTATTATTCCCAAGGGTTTATTTTTTATTAATCTTAAGATTTAATATTCTCTTAAGGCTTATAATCATAGGGTTTATATATTAGTCCCTTGGATTTCAAATATTAATCCCTTAGGTTTATAATCTTAAGGTTTATAATTGTAGGGTTTATAATATTAATCCTAGGGTTTTTAATCTCTTGGATTTATAATATTAATGCTAAAGTTTATAATGATTTGTGCTTACAATATAAATCTTATGGTTTAATATTGTTCCCTTAGGTTTGTTAGAAATATTTAGGAAAATTAATTTTCACGGAGGGGAAGAGAGTTATGATTTTCCTGAAGCTACTTTCGCACACCGCGGAGCTAATTTCGTGCAGCTACCTTCACGCACCGTGGAGCTATTTCACAGACTTGGATTTTCCCGAAGCTACTTTTGCACACCGCAGAGCTAATTTCGTGCAGCTACCTTCATGCACCGTGGAGCGATTTCGCAGACCTGGAGTTCGTGGAGCTATTACACAGAATCAAAGATAAACAAGATAAGGTTGGAGCAACACAATAAAAACTTAGTATTGAATTCTAAAACATGAAAATACATTCATATGAGGTTGGTAAAAACAAAAATTTCATGCGAAATAACAGACAGTAAAATATAGTAACTGTTGTTTTCACGTGCCCACCAAAATTTGCTCCACCATTTTCTCCTTAGAGACTTGCACTCTTTTTTTTCCAACTCTCTTACTCTCTAACCTGTCAAAATGAATTTTTACATTCACATTTAACTCAACATACAATTTTACATTTAATTCGTGACAGAGCAAAATTAATATGATGTTGTTGTTGAGTGTGATCAGAATTGCATAGGTGTTTCTGGAGTGTGGGCAATAGTCTCTGAATGAATGCTTGCCCATATCTATTTACCAAAGTACATTTACTACTTTAAATTCGTTGTTGAGTTTCAGAATGGTTCACGTCTAGCTTCAGTCGTTCCATCTTCAAATAGAAACACAACCTGCAAAAATACGTCTGACAAGTATGGCTGCTGTCAAGCAGTTTATTGCAGTGGTTGGGATTATTATTTCCAACACTTCGCCTTAATCACAATTGCACCATTGACAATTCCCAAACAATTTCTAAGATAAACAAAACTTTCACATGCCAATGGCTTTGTGAAGATGTCAGCAAATTGTTCCTATGACCTACAGTGCCGCAACACAATTTCATCATTGTTAATCAACTCTCTAATAAAATTATATTTAGCATGAATATGCTTGGTCCTCTTGTGGAAGACAAAATTCTTTGACAATGCAATTATTGAGGTTGTTGTCATAGAAAATAGTTGTCGCTCCCTCTTGGTCATGATGAAGATCCCTCAACATCCTTCTCATCCAAACTGCCTCACATGTTGATGTTGTCGCTGCGACATATTCAACTTCTATTGTTGATAGTGACACTATTGGCTGATTCTTGGAGGCCCATGAAATGGCTCCAGAACCCAAATGAAAAACATATCTTGATGTGCTCTTTCTGTCATCGACATTTCCTGCCCAATCACTGTCAGTGTAACCAACCAACTTGAAATCACTTGTTGTTGTGTACAAAACGCCATACTATTTTTACCATTGACATACCTCAGAATCCTTTTCGCTGCTTTCCAATGTGTCTCCTTAGGTGTCTCCATGAACCTTGACACCAAACTTACTGCATACATTATATCTGGTCTAGTGGCGGTCAAATACATCAAGCAGCCTATCATGCTTTTGTATAATGTCGGATTGACATTGCTGTTAGAATCTTCTTTGCTCAACTTCAACCCTATGACAGTTGGAGTTGGTGCGGAATTGTTGTTCTACATTTTAAGCCTCTCCAAAATGTCTGCCACATACTTCACTTGAGAGATAAAAATTCCATTTTCCATTTGCTTCACTTCTATGCCCAAAAAATATCTTAACAGCCCCAAGTCATTCATTTCAAATTCACTCTTCATGACCTTTTTGAAATCAATGATGAGGAAATCATCACTGCTTGTAAAAATCAAATCATCTACATATAAGACAATAATGAGAATCTTACCTTTGCGCTCTTTGATGTAGAGAGTAGGCTCACCGTCACATTTTTCGAAACCATTGTCCAACAAATAGGCATCTATCCTGCTGTACCATGCACGCAGTGCTTGCTTCAATCCATAAAGAGCTTTCCTCAACTGATACACTTTGTCTTCTTGGCCTTTAACCTCTTAACCAGGCGATTGCGTGACATACACTTCCTCTTCCAGCACTCCACTCAAGAACGATGATTTTACGTCCATCTGATACACTGCCCATTTATGCTGTGCGACAATCGCCACAACTGTGCACACTATCTCCATCCCTGTGACTGGCGCAAACGTCTCCGCGTAATCTCTTCCATGCTACTGCTTGTATCCGTTGACAACTAGTCTTTCGTTGTGCCTTTCAATCTTTCCCTCAATGTTGCGTTTGGTCTTATAGACCCACTTCACTCCAATGACATGTTTTCCTTTCGAAAGGCTCACTAACTCCCATGTGTCATTCCTTTCTACTGCTTCTATTTCTTCCTCCATTGTTGCAACCCATTTTTCTTCTTTGACTGCATATTCAAAGTGGATTGGATCGTCTACATGACAAAATAATGCAAATAAGGAATTCAGACCTACGCTACTATCAACTTCACATGCTCATAAATTTCATTTAAATTTCTGAATTTTGGTCTTCTTGTGATTGTTGAAGATGGGCTTGACATGTCACTTGGTGTCGCGCTTTGCAGTGTTCTTGGAGACGCACTTGCTTGGCTGCACAAAACTGTCCTATTATTTGTTGATGGCATTGCTTACTACCTACTTTGTTGTGCTTGAATAGGAGTAGAGGGAGTCACTGTTGAGGAATATTTTCTGTTATTAATTCCTCTTTGTCCTCATGTGGTATACATGCTTTGACATTGATTGTCTTTTCTAAACTTCCATCCCATGCTTCCTCTTCTATGAACTGCACATCTCTGTTGATTATGACTTTCTTGGTTAATGGATTGTAGAGTTTGTATGCCTTGGACTCATCACTATATCCAACAAATATGCATTTCTCCCCCTTGTTGTCCAACTTCTTTCTCAACTCATCCGGGACATGTGCATAAGCCACACATCCAAAAATTCTAATGTGAGTGACACTATGCTTTCTTCCACTACATGCTTCTTCAGGAACTATGTTTTGGACACTTCTGGTTGGACATCTATTCAAGATATACGCTACACAAGCGACAGATTTAGCCCAATAATCATTTGGTAAATGCTTTGCCTTCAACATACTCCTGGCCATTTCCATAATGGTCCTATTCTTTCTTTCTGCCACACCATTTTGTTGCAGTGTATATCTTGTTGTAAATTGCTTATGAATTCCATGCTCCCTAAAAAAACGAAGGAAATCATTTGAGATGTATTCTCCACCTCTGTCAGTCCTAAGTATTTTGATGTAATGTCCTTTGCTTCTCAACAAGAGCCTTGTATTGTCGAAAGTGCTCAAACACTTCACTTTTCTATTTTAGGAGAAAGACCCATGTCTTCCTTGTGTAGTCATTTATGAAGGTCAATACATAGTGACTACCACCAATTGATGGTGTCTGCATTGGTCCACATAAATCTGAGTGGACAGTCTCCAAAGGTGTCTTTTCCCTCATTGACTTTCCTGCTGGAAATGTCTCTCTATGTTGCTTGCCCAAGATACATCCTTCACATATGTTGTCTGGTTTTTCTATGAGTGGTAAACCCTTCACCATGCCTTTCCTATGCAGCAAATTCAAACCCCCAAAGTTGAGGTTTCCAAATCTCAAATGCCATAACCAGTATTCATCTTTTACCTCTGCTTGAAAGTTTACTTGTATGCCAACTACCTCTTTTCGCACAGCTTCTTGTGAGTTCATTGAGAGTTGTGCTTGTGCACCTTCTTTCTGCAAATATGATATTATTTTTAAGGGAAACATTCTATTGATTGTCATATGAACCTTTGCAATCAATTATCTACTTGGAGGCCTATCCAAAATTGTGCATACATCATTCTTAAAGAAGACATTGTAGCCCTTTTGCATGAGTTATCCAATGCTCATGAGATTATGTTTTAGACCGGGGACAAAGTAAACATCTGAGATGTATTTCTTCTCCCCCTTCTTTGTTAGGATATTAACTCTTCCTTTTCCCATGACAGATACTTCTATCAGTCCCTAATGTCACTTCAGATTTCACACTTTCATCTAGATCAGAAAACATTTCTATGTTTCCTGACATGTGGTTGCTACACCCTGAATCTAGATACCATATATCACTCTGTTTTTTTTGTGCTACATTACAAGCTAAAAACATGCTATCATGGTTCTGATTTTCTCTTGTGAAATTTACACTTGGTTTGTCACTAATATCATATTGCTTCTTTTTACATTCATTTGCATAATGACCATAATTTACAATCTCTCCCCTTCTCGCCAATCTCTCCTTTCTTAGAGTACTCAGTCTAAAGAATAACAGTTTCCACGGCTACATTCCCTATCAATTGGGAACCCTCCCTCGCTTAAAGATGCTTCGCCTGTCTCTCAATCAACTCCAGGGTTCCATTCCGCCCACTCTAGGTAGCTGCCGCATTTTAAGGAACTTGACTCTTTCGTATAACAATCTCACGGGAAACATTCCCCCACAACTATGTGTTCTCCCCAACAATTTGACGGGAACAATCCCACACTGCTTGGGAAACATATCCTCTTTGCAGTACTTACACTTGTCTGAAAACAACCTTCAGGGCAGTGTTCCTTCTGAATTGGGTATGCTAAGCCAGCTCATCGTTCTTGATCTGTATCATAACCATCTGACGGGACGCATTCCGTCTTCGTTGTTTAACTGCACCAATCTTGAACTATTGGAAATATCTTCTATCCGATTAGTTGGCCACATTCCGTCGGAATTGTGTAGCAAGAAGACCGCCCAGTTAAAGCAACTCTATCTGGCTGATAATCAGCTGAGTGGCAGCGTTCCTTCATCCCTCTTCAATTGTACCAAGTTACAATTGATTGTCTTAGCAGACAACCAGCTCAGCGGAATAGTGCCTATGGAGTTGGGTAAATTGACACATCTCCGGCGGCTTTACTTGAACGGAAATTACCTTATTAGCGGCAACACCACGACATGCCCCATTCTTACTGCTCTTAGTAACTGTTCCGATCTACAACTAGTAGACTTATCTATGAATAACTTCACTGGGCAATTGCCGTTTTCTATAGGCCACCTCTCTACAAAACTCTACTACTTAGACTTGGGTATCAACGAATTCGCTGGGGAAATACCTCCGGCTATTGGAAATTTAAGTAGCTTAATATTCCTTGGTTTATATGGTAATTCTTTTACCGGGTCAATCCCATTTTCAGTTGGTATGCTTCAGAAGTTGGAGAGGTTATATATGAATTCTAATAATTTACAAGGTAACATCCCAATGGAAATTGGGCAGTTAAAGGGTTTAGGTCTCTTATATATTTCTGGAAATAATTTGTCTGGAAAAATCCCTGATTTTATGGCTAACCTTCAACAATTAAGATATTTAGATCTTAGCCATAACCAGTTTTCAGGAAACATACCTGCAAGTTTAGGGAAATGTGTGAACTTACTACTGCTATATCTATCATACAACAAGCTTAGTGGGCACATACCTGAAGAGCTTGCAAGCCTTGCAAATTTAGCCTTCTATTTCAACTTGTCAAACAATTTATTAAGTGGCCATGTACCTTTAGAACTAGGAAAGTTCAATAAGCTTCAAGCCATAGATATTTCTGCAAATCAAATAACTGGCTACATTCCAAGTATCATTGGAAGCTGCAAAGAAGTAGCATATCTGAATCTTTCTTACAATGCACTTGAAGGTCCAATTCCAGTGTCAATCAGTGAACTTCTAAGTCTTCAAGATCTAGACCTCTCCTCCAACAATTTGTCGGGTGGAATACCTATATCACTAGCAAATCTCAAAATGCTCCAACACTTGAATTTTTCTTTTAACAATTTGTCGGGGGAAGTCCCTAAAGAAGGAGTTTTCAAAAAGATTGGCGCCATAGCATTTATGGGAAATCTTGGTCTATGTGGACCTTGGGTAAATCTACCACCATGCTATGCTCATAAACATAAAAGTGTTTCGAATCTCAAAAGAGTTATCATACCTGTTGTTGTTGTAGCAATTGTTGTATTGTGTTTGTTTCTTGCAATCTTGTGGAGATGGAATTGTAGGAGAAATATTCAGAGAGAGATTGGTCCATCATTAAATGTGGGGCATCGAAGAATCTCCTATGTAGAGCTCGCCATTGCAACAAATGAATTTAGTGATGCAAACTTGTTAGGAATTGGTAGTTTTGGAAAGGTGTACAAAGGGATTTTGAATGATGGCACAATGGTTGCTGTCAAGCTTCTCAATCTACAAAATGAAGGGGCTCAAAAGAGTTTTGATAAAGAGTGCAAAGTTTTGGGTAGAGTTAGACACAGAAATTTGATTCGGGTCATAACTTGTTATTCAGATCTCCAAATCAAAGCTTTGATATTTCCATTAATGCCAAATGGAAGCTTAGAAAAGTGGTTATATCCCGATGATGGAGAACAAAGTGGTTTGAATTTGATTCAAAGGTTGAATATAGCAATAGATGTCGCCCAAGGCATGACATATCTCCATCACCATTGTTTTGTGCAAGTGATTCATTGTGATTTAAAACCCAACAATGTGTTGTTGGGTGAAGATATGACTGCATATTTAATAGACTTTGGCATTGCTACTCTATGTTTTGCAAATAATGAAGATGGGGATATCACTTCCACAAATGCACTCAAAGGATCTACAGGCTACATTCCTCCAGGTATTATTTAAACTACATACCATATTTTAATTAATCTTGTGAATTTTTTTTCTAAATCTTTATTAACCATTGTGAATTAAAAACCTTAAGATGATGATCTATGAGTGCAGAATATGGAGTGGGTGGACAAGTCACAACAAATGGTGATGTTTATAGTTATGGAATAGTGCTATTGGAAATGCTCACTGGAAAGAAGCCCACCCACGACATGTTTGTCGAAGGAATGAACTTGCAAAAATGGGTGGGTGGCAGTTTTCCAAACCGACTAATGGATGTGGTGGACTTGGGTTTACTAAGGAGGACGGGTAGTTGTACCAAGGAAGATAATAATCTCAATTGTCTTAGTTCATTGATAAATGTGGGATTGCTTTGCACAAATGAATCTCCTGAAGCACGACCTACTATGATGGTCATTCTAGGCATGCTGCAAAACATCAGAGACACTTTTTTGAGCCCTGGTGCCATTCCCAAATTGCAATCAAATATAACACATTTATTGGGTAGTACAAGCACTACTCTCAACAACATTTGTGAAGGTCAAAGTTCTTCAACATCTTAGTCTATTGTAATAAACTTGTAGTTGTGTAGCTAAGCCATGAAGTAAATTGAATCTTATTTCCATTTCCTTCTTTGTACATAAATTGTTGTTGTTAATTACATGTCATTCCCAAATTCCAATAAAGTATAACACATTTGCTGGGTAGTACAAGCACTATTCTCAACAACATTTGTGAAGGTCAAAGTTCTTCAACATCTTAGTCTATTGTAACAAACTGGTAGTTGTTAAGCTAAATCATGAAGTAATTTGAATCTTATATCTCGTTTTTCTTACCGTGCATAAATTGTTGTTGTTAATTGCATGCAAACATGAACAACAAAGTTAGATCCACTATGAATGCATCCCGTCTAGTTGTATTTTTGTTTTTGGTTAAAAACCTTTGACTTTTAATTTTAAAGTTTTGAAAAAAATAAATATGAAACTGAATATTTTGAAAATTACAATTTAATTTCAAAAAATTTTAAATTTGAATTTCTATTTTCTGATTAAATAATTAATTTTATGTAATTTAAAATTGAATGTTCAGCCATTTTTTATTTAAAAATAAAAAATATATATATGCTACCAAATCTCATAACAATTATTAAACAATACACCTATCAAATCTGAATATTTCCATATGATTTTCTATATACAAAGAACGATTTGTGTCATTAATTGTCGGGTACTGGCAGTGTAGAGAGATACATACACCAAAACCAATTGATTGCTTGAAGAAATTAATGTGACAGATCTCGGATCTTATTTATGACATAGGAGGTAAGGACTGTGAAGGAGATTTGGTTCTACTTAATTGCCTCCACCTATTTACTAAATCACTTGGCAGAACAAATAACAATAGATTTTGTGCCTGTGTGTGGTTGCAATGTTTTTCGCCACTATTATGGCAGGGACGAGGCCATGGACAGCCGTAGGGGCACCATGACTGGTGTTGTAACTGAATCTTGTAAGCCTGAAATTTCAAAACTTCTCTTAGACAAACTTGTATTAAAAAAAAATTCACTTGCAAAAACCTGCTTGTCAGCTTAATATAAACCTGCACTTGCAAAAAGATCTTTTATTCCTCATCAAATGTGTAGTCCGTCCAACTGCAGGTTGCCAATATTTTTGGTCATTTCAAATTGGGTCGGTATACTTCTATTGAAGCTGTAGGTACAGTTGTAGAGACTGCTTTGTTGACTGAGATTTCAAACAAGGATCATAACATTATTGATGAACTGCATGTCATGGAAAATGAAGCATTTTAAAAAAACGCAGAGTTATTCAGACAGCGAGTTTTAAATGAACATTCTGAACAAATGGAGTAGAAATTTAAAAATCCGCGACAGATTTTTTTTTGCAAAGCGATCCCAATTGTGTTCATAGCGGGCAGATTCGAAAAATTGCACACCATTTGAGGCATTTTGCTGGTTCTTCCAAGGGGCGATACAGAAGCCAAACGTAAAGTGATTTGGAAATGAAGCCAAAAAAGGATTTCGATGGTAAAAGGAAAACCTCATGGGAATAAGCATATTTTCGATCTCACCTTTATTTTCCACGGCAATGCATGCTACAGGTGACATATAAAAAAATTGCAGACTTTCTCCATTAAAATATGAGAGACCACCCACTTCATTTGCCAAGGCCGCGAATTGAACAGAGGCAGGGAATTTTATTTTTATATACTTCTAGTTCTCTGTCGAAAACCATCATGATCAACTCAAGGAGATGACAGTTGAGTGTCGAAAACCATCATGATCAACTCAAGGAGATGACAGTTGAGTGGGTGTTCCATTTTCTCTTCTAATCCTAAAATCTGCCAGAGTGTGTTTCTTCCGTAATACCATAAAATCCAGAGATCTTGGGACTCTGTTTGAAGCCAAAATTGTCTGCTCAACAATACTCCTTCAATGTTAATATTCAAGTCGGTCTTGCGGAATTTGGGCAATTGTTACATAAGATGCTACAGGTTGTAAAGCCTTCCTCGAACTATGATCACAATGTATGTACATTTTTTTTTGGGAAAGGATGAGGTTTCAAAGATGAAGATGTAACAAAAATGGTGATTGTTGTTAAATGTGGAGTCGAATTGAAATTTTCTGCGTCACTTTGCTGTGCTTACGCCGAAAGTTATGGCTGTTTGCAGCCGAACCTACTACACATAATTTTACATCTAGCTAAGTCTTATTCTTATTCTTATCAGCTGTGCTCATCTACAAAGCAAGCCATGTGCTCATCTATAAAGCAAGCCATGTGCTCATCAGTAATGAAAAACTTATATTGTGTGTTCTCCATTCTGATTTGTGATCTCTGTCTTGTTCTCCATTTGTCTGTGCTCCTCTGCTGTGTCTGTCTGTGCTTCTACCTCTGATCTCATCAACTGGTATCAGAGCTAACATAATGGCTGTGAGGGATCGAACCCTGTCCACAAAACTTTCTGTCTGCTGGCTTCCACAGGGTAATTCCCGGTATTCTTCTAATTTCACCCACCTGTAAGGAACAGTTGACACCCCTCTTTCCAATTCAGGGAAGGGATGTACCTCTGGTCTCGGATGTCGCTGCCTACAAATTTGGTGTGATTCTGTCCTGGAAACTTTTCCATCACGGGGAACAAAATCCTGCAATATTTTTTCGGCAACGAGGGCGCAGAGTCCACCAAGTGTCAGAGGCTATTCGCAATGGCTCCTGGCCGAGCATTGGGAATTAGGGACCGCAGACGCCTGGGAAGAGCTGGAATAAGATTGTTTCTTAGAGTCGTTCATGATAATGAAATGTTCGAGGGCCATTGATTTGGAACGCGAAATTGAGGCGACTAAGCCCTAAATTTTAGAGCTCGAGCACAAATGATCGGCACCTCGAGAGCCATTTGGATTCCTTTTAAGTTATTGTCGTAAGGGTTATTTTAACTTGCATTAAGGAAGTGGAAAATGTCTTATTTTTTTAAAAGTTTGGAATTTTAACCAAAAAAACAAAGGAAAAATTATTTAAATAAATGAAAGAAAAAAGTCATAGCTTGAATCTATTTTACTCGTGAATTTATCAAGCTCCAAGAGGTATCAAATTTTTTGAGGTGCAAATTTCTTTTTTGAGTTAAAAATTGACGGAAGGTTTGCACATGGAGAGATTTGATCCTTCTCGGCGTTTATAGATTTGGGGTTAAGAAGGATCTAGATGGGTTTAGTAGTGCAGCCATACAAAATTTGTTGAACATACAATAATTTTGATCATTTTAAGTATGTTAAAGATGTCTAATAATAATTTGGTCAATTTAACTTTAACTTTGGTTAGTTACCTCAGTTTTTTGAGATGAGAGAGACTTTTAGTAACTTGAATGATGAATTAAAAATTTAAAGTGCAAAGTGACAATGTAACAATGTTGAATCATAGAAAATGTGAATAATGAGAATATAGTGAATTACAAACAATCTTCATTTTTGATCAATCTGAAACTATTTTCTTTTACTATTCTTAATGTCACACCTATTAGTTATTCTCTATTACTGTGTTTGAACACAAAGTGATTAACAATGTTGAATGATGGAAAATGAAAATAATAAGAATGTAGCCAATTACAAATAGTTTACAGTTTTAAGAAGAAGACATTTCAGGTAAGTGAACATTTTATGTAGGATGAAAAATCAAGTATTGTGTTTATCATTGAGTTGTTGTAACAAAGAAGTCAATTCACGCCATGAATAATGTTTATGTGCACACACAATGAGAGAGAGTTTGTATGTTTTGGGGGTGAGATAGAGATATAGATAGAGGGGGGGAGAGAAGGAAGAAGAGAGAGGCAAACACAGGGAGGGATGAAGAGATATAGATATGGAGAGAGTGTATGTATGTTTGGGGGGTGAGATAAAGAGATAAGGGAGAGGCAATGGGAGATATAGATATAGATGGAGAGGGAAGAGACGTGCTTACACTGAAATCAATGCACACTATTAATCTAATTACTTTGAAATTAATGTACATCATACATCTAGTTGCATCAAATCATAAATAAACATCTACACTGAAATCAATGCATCTAGTGCAAACAATCAAATAGGATTAAAAATCAACATCTACACTAAAATCAATGCATCTAGTGCAAGCAATCAAAGAGGATTATGAAATCAATATCTACATTGAAACCAATGCATCCAGTGCAATGAATCAAATAGGAGTAGAAATCAACATCATCATTCAAATTAATGCATCTAGTGTAAGGTATTAAATAGGATTAGAAATCGACATCTACATTGAAATCAATGCATCTAGTGCAAGCGATCATATAGGATTATAAATCAATATCTACACTAAAACCAATGCATCCAGTGCAAGTAATCGAATAGGAGTAGAAATCAACATCTACACTGAAATCAATGCATTTAGTATAAAGTATTAAATAGGATTAGAAATCGACATCTACACTAAAATCAATGCATATAGTGCAAACGATCAAATACGATTAGAAATCAATATCTACATTGAAACCAATGCATCTAGTGCAAGTAATCAAATAGGAGTATAAATCAACATCTACACTGAAATCAATGCAAATTCTATGTCTATCTCCCTCCCTCTCTCCTTCTCTTCCTCCCCCTCCCTCTCTACCCCATCTCTCCCTCCCTTTCTTTATCTTTCTCTTCTTCCCTCTCACCTGCTTCATCTATATCGATATCTCCCTCCATCTCTCTGTATTTGTCTCTCTATCTCAACCCCATAAACACATGTCACGTTCTCTTTCTCTCTCTCTCCCTCCTTTTCTTTGTCTCTCTCTTCTTCCCTCTTGACCCCTCCATATCTCTATCTCCCTTTGTCTCTCCTTCTTTATCTCTCTATATTATTCCGCATATACTCTTTCTTTGTCCATATTTATCTATCTATGTATCTCTCCCTTTTCTTCTCCCTCTCTATCTCTTCTCTCTCTCTCTCTCTCTCTCTCTCTCTCTCAGCCCCCAAACATACACACTCTCTTTCCATATCTATCTATTTATCTCTATCTCTCTCCCTCCCTCTTCCTCTCTCTCCCTCTCTCTTTCTCTCTCTTTCCATTTTAGTTTGTACTCTTGTCTCCTTGATCTCTTTTGGTTGTTACCCTTGGATCTTAGTCCCGTGGGATCTCCTTTATTGACCATTTGGTTCTAGGGTGGTACTACTTGGGAAACCCTAACTTTGGGTGCATGGTCCTGCTCCTTTGCCCGCACATACTACTCCCTTTCCATTCACTATACCCCCATTCATCATTTCTCCCACCTTGGTCCACATTCCCATTTTGGGTTCACATAGGGTTAGCCTCCCTCTCCCCTTGCTCCCACCTTAATTCAAGCCTATAATGATGCCACAGAGGTTGAAGCAACTAAAAAAGAAGAAAAAGCATAATTGACCACATTTAACAGGAAATTGTACCACAAAATGCAAAGATGGCCAACACAAAAATAGTTAGCACTTCGGAAAAAAACAACACATGAGCCCTACCCCATCCATGGCCATCACCCTGGTTCCATAGGCCCTAAATGTGCCTCCTCTATCATTCAGGAACCCATGATTGTCTCGACCCCTGGAGGGCAATGAACCGCCTTGCCTCAAAGGGGGTAGTCGTTGTTATATTATACACATCATGCTCTTGTCCTTTGAGCCCTGGACAGTTAATTAAAGAAAATTCATAAAAGGTAAAAGGAATATAAAGAAGGGTGCAAAAATCAAGGTTGGGGCACCTCATGTACCATGACTACTCCCTCCTATACATTATATACCAGGTATGGGCTTCCCCTTATCTAGCTACCCTTATGCCTCATTATGTGGCCCAGGGCTGCCCCTCTCATTCGCTATTCCATATCACCTATTTGTCACTTGCCACCCCCATTAGAAGGATGTACCTTGGACATACTATCCCCTCTAAGGGCTGAAACCATGTAATAAGGTACTTGGCTAACCCCCTCTGGAGCTTGGAGACACTAGCACATGCCAAAGGCCACTACAGAAGGGCATGCTATTATGAAATGCCCACTTTTCTATCCATGATTTGTAAGCTTTTTTACCTAATTATTCCAATGATTAATTGTATTGGAACCCTAGGGAATACATCAGATCTTATGCAGGATCGCTGGTGGTTTCCGTTTGGGTTTGGCTTCCCTATATGGGATCCTGACCCCCAAAGGTCCACATTGGCACATGTAGGATGTGCATAGAGATCCATGGGCCTCCATAGCAACAAACAACACTCCAAAGATCTTCATGGATGTTCACAGACTACTAACGATCCATTTTTGGGATGATGGTGACATGATTGGTACATTATGCCCAACAACCCCCATAGGAGCCCCACACTCTTGGTAGGTGTCCCAACACTTGTATGATGTTATGGTAGCATTCATTCCACCACTTGGACCATTGTGGAGGATCTATAGGCATTTCCGATTCAGATGGAGACCCATGGAGTCATTAATGTGTCTTTATACCCACTGAGAGCACGACATGTCTTCTACTTGGAAAACAAGGGGCCACCCCCTTGCCCATCATATTATGACGAATTTATTCCTCAATATGGCACTTTAAGATGTTATTGAGTCTTTGGAGGGCCATATGACATGCACACATCATTATTTGGCCCCTTGTGTTGGGCATGGAATCCCCCCACAGCATGTTTTGGGGCTCAAAGCCCAAGTTTTGAGGAATATTATTGTAAAGCTCCGTGAATTGCGGGCGCGGAGAGCGGATTGTATGTTAGAGTCATAGGGTCGTCCGCCCTAAGTTTTGAATGTAGTGTTGGCCTACCCATGGTCCGCAAACCATGGGATTGTATAAATAGAGCGAGACTCTAAGTTGTAACGTAGAAAAGGATATAAGAATTGAATGAATGGATGGAATCTGATGGTTAGCGAAGTGTAGAGGAAAAGTCTAAGTGTCTTGGGTCATAGTAGTAGGAAGAGGCTTTGCAGCTGAGTGCGCAGAGGCCTAGTAGAGTATGTAGCTGAGTGCACGGACCCCTGCAGCTGAGTGCGCAAGGTAGAGTCAAGTCTGTAACTGAAGGAAGAGAATAATAAAGAGAAGTTTTGTTACCAATTCTGTGTATCTGTTCTAAGCTATTACATGTTTTATGTTACTTGCAATTATATTGTTTAGTTATTGCGCACACTTGTATTGTGAATATTGTTAAGTATAACTGAAAGCGTACAAGTAAGTTAAGTAAATCAACTAATATCAGACGGAAAGTAGGGACTTGGGTAATAACACTGTTTGGCCCCTGAATAAGGCTGCGCGAAGGTAGCATCTCAGGCTGCAAGGTACGAGTAAGTGTGCGTAGCGACGTGCGCACTGGATCGAACCGTGGACCACTTGAAATCATCATACATCCCCAGGGTACAGAAACTTGGTTCTAACACCCTCCCATACTACTTCGGGTGAGACCTTAGTCTGCGCTCCGCAGACTGTTGCCGAAAGGGCTAGTAGTATCGAGATTTGTTTGGCTAAATCACTTTTGAACCTGGGTCGGGCCCCACTAAGCCAACAAATGGTTTCGTTGCTGGGACTGGGATCTGCATAAGGGATGTTTGATGTCATGTCACTAGAATTCGACCAAGAAAGAAATTGAAAAGTGGTTGGACAAAAAAATTTACGAGTTCGCGGCGCAGGAAAATAGGAATCCACAAGTATCAAAGGAATAGTGGTTAGAGCGCTATGTGTATACGGAAATCCACAAGATTTTCTTTGCATCCTTCCCTTTTGAGTTGTATTAATGGATCGCGAAGCTAACAGACATTTAAGGGAGGTGTAGGCTCGACAAACCAATCGTGTGGACTCCGAAATTGGTGCGCAGACTAGAGGCATTGGAAGATAAGATCGCGTGCGCTGTGGACCATTGGCTCGATCGGATTATAGGAGGGTTCAACAATGAGTTCGCGATAGACACATCAATCAGCGACATCGAGGCAGAATGACGTTTCCTCAAAGGACCACGAGGTAAGTACATTAAATCTTTGAATACCTGGATTAAAATGCTACTGTGCGAAAAGCGGGTTATGCGAATAAATTAATGTTTGGGAATACGTAAAGTGGGAAGATCTACATAAATGGAAGCAGTGAAGAATTAGAGACCAGTCCCTTGATTTCACCCTCACGAGAGAGTGAGGAGGAGCTCACGAAAGTTTCTCCGAGAAGTGCTATCAATCTGATAAGGCAGCAAATTCCATGCATACCACCCCCACCTACACCACCACCGGTTTCACCATCATCACTTCCATCTCCGCCCACACCACCTCCGCCACCCACCCAGTTCAGTATGGTGAGTGCAATAAAATTATCGGTATTCAAAGGAGTAGGAAATGAAGATCCAGACCAATTTTGGTTCGTGGTAAAGGTAGTATAGGAAGCGCACGGAGTCGCGGACGATAACATAATGAAAGCAACACTGGTGAGCATGTTGCAGGACCACGCACTAACGTGGTACACTAAAGACTCTAATAACAGTCCAAACACAGGGATCTCAGAAATCCAAGCCGTGCTAAATAGGGAGTTTAGCAAGACAAAATCGGAGACATAATCGATTATTGGGTTTAAGGAGATCGCGATGCTTCCAGGCGAGACTCCCTGGGAACTGGATCAGATGTTGAAGGGGATGATTCACGAAGCCAACATGACCTTGATGGATGCACAACACTGCGCATGGTTTGTAGCATCCCTAACGTCGCATCTAAGGATGGCGTAGTCGCAGCAGAAGTTATCCACCTAGGCCGAAGCATTGGAGATTGCAATGAGACTACACGAAACCCCTATACAAGATCCTGGCCTGGGAGTTCAACAAATCCACGCACAACTGAAAAATTTATGTCTAGAAATGCAGAGTCTAAAATAGGATAGGAAAACTTGCCTCGAGGTCTGCGAGGAGGTATGGTGCATCAAATGCAAGGGATAGGGACATGACAAAGATCACTGTCTAGCCTTCGCAACCTATTTGGCGGCAGGAGGGCCGATGCCATTAAGACCGGAGGCACAAGCAGGGCCGAGCACGGCGCCTGCATTATGGTGCGCGATCTGTCAAATAGGAGGAAAACATGCTATAGACAATTGTCATCTCTTACAGAAGTATACGCAGACGTCCCAACAATTGTTCTATATTTTTTGCAGGTTGGTAGGCCATGATGAGCGCAGCTGTAGAAGTTATGAGCTAATGATGGATCAAACCCCTACCTATATGGTGCAGACTAAAACACGTGCCCTCGACAAAAATGCAGGAATGGTGCGCGCTCGATTTCAGGGGCGCGGCCGAGGTCGACGTGGAATGGGCCCAGGAAGAGGTCGTAGACAGCTGATTTGTTACAATTGCGGAGGGTCGGGACACTATGCTCACGATTGTAAAAATCCGACAAGAGCATCATGTTTATATTGTACTCAGTTTGACCATGAGACAGAGGATTTCCCTACCCTGATAGCGAGGTTGCACGATAAGGGAATAATCTAGCCTCCCCCAACTCAGAATCTACAAATGATGAGGGCCAAACCGCGCGAAGAGGATCCGAATGTGAACATTGTGCTTCAGAGCGGTATCACAACAGGAGATGAAAAAGGTAAGCAGCCTGAAGAAAGTGCATGGGTTCGCATGGCTCCTACAAAGGAACCTGAATTTGATTTGGAGTGCACGAAGGAGACATTCATGGAAGCTAAGAAGAGCTTCACGAAGGCCTCCACTTCGGGTAGTAAGGATCAACTAGAACTAGATATGGATCCTTCAATGCTCACTACCTTTCTGGAGACATGTATGAAGCTGCTGCGCAACAACATGGATGTGAAGGGACTGCAGGAACTTATCACTAGGTGCACTGGGTCAGAAGAGCCATGCATAGTACAAAAGCTCGGAAAACATATATCGTGAATAGGAAGGGAAATGAGGTTGATTGCACAAATCGGAGAGTATGAAATGGATAAAGTAATTCTGGATCTAGGATCGGACACGAATGTACTACCAAAGCAGACATGGGGATGCATGGGCAGGCCCGCGTTGCAATGGTCTCATATTCAATTGCAAATGGCAAACCAACAGAAGATCTTACCCATGGGAAGATTGCAAGGAGTAACGGTTGATATTGAAGGTGCGAGCGCGCTGGTGGATTTCGAAGTGATAGATATTGTTGACGATAGCAATCCCTATCCCACACTACTGGGCATAGATTGGGCCACTAATATGGATGGAGGCATAAACATGAAGAAGCGCAAAATGGTTTTTGAAAAAAAGTCACTACACGTAGTAGTACCGCTAGATCCTACCTAAGGAGTGCGATATACAGAACCGGTGCGCGACAACGATAGTGATGACGATCCGATTGTATCTATAAGATAACCATGTGAGAGCAGGATTGAGTGAATCCGACAGCAGATGGTAGGATTTTGTGGGAGTGTGACAACTCCTGCACTTCGGATTCAGATGAGAAAGTAAAACGATGGTAGAACTGGTCGTCACGTTGTGTAGCAACAAAGGCAAAGGATCTACCCATGTATGACGGATTGACATCAGTGGAGGAATTCCTACACAAATTTGAAAGTGAAGTACCAGAACAACAATGGTTCGATGCTCTGAAAAGGGCACTGCATGCTACGCCTGCAAGGTGGTGGGGTACACACCAGGAGAGTTTCGGGGATTGGCGTGACTGCAAAAAGGTGATTCTTACACAATTTGGAAAACCTCAGCTACGGATGAGAGCCAGTTTTGAGGGGTGAAACAATTTTTGTGCCCACCTTTCTAGATGGATACAGGCGTATGGTACGCAGCCCGCACCAACGCACACCACTCTCCTAATAGAAAACAGGAACAAAACGCAGAAGCAGCAAAGACGAAGCGCACCAAGGATTATACACAGGTAAGCCTTTGACAAGGTCTGTGAAGCGCTGAACAGGGTCCACCATGTGAAATGCGCTGAATGGGACTTGCACGTACCAGTGATTTGATGGGCCTATAGGACCATGTGCAAAACCTTGACCACGAGAGAAATTCCAAAGCCGCGGTATGAAGCAGGGGTTGTAATCTTTGAAGAGCATGTGAAGCCGAGTCCGCATGTAACAACAACCATAGATTCGACCATAAGCGAAGCCCGAAACGAAGAAATCACACAACTATGCGAAGCAAAACATATAAGACTTCAGGAAGAAATCTTAAGGGGAAACTTTAGACTTCGCGAACTTGAAAAGGACTGCGTACGGCTAAGGAAGAAAGGAATTTTACTGGATGCAGAGGTCACGCAGCTGGAAAATGAAATAAAGGGAGAATTTCTCGTCAACAAACCAAGGACAGCAAGGCAAGGTGTGTACGATCATTCTAACGATTTAGAGGACTATCGCCGGGAATTTGTTAGTCTATTGCCATGGATAGGACGGCATATCACCAAACGTAGTAACCAGGGAAGCGCATTGCAAATAGTAGGACACGTGGCGTCGATTGCCACAATGACAGATGAGGATTTTCTATGTACTATGCTAGAGGACGAGATGGAGCCCTGCATAGGTGGTGCAACCACCTGACTAGCCATAGGAAGCACAGTCTTAGTGCTCCAGGCAGTTGAAAGGGAGCACGAGAATATAAATTATTCTGTCTGGGAGCTGCACGCTCTGAGAAGTGCGCGCAGGAGCAGAATGTCACAGGGTTCGCAACCACGCATGAAGGGTTGTGCTGCCGTGTGGGTTGGCTGGGAAGTGATCATTGGTATCATTTTTCATGATGGGATGTCCGATTTGAGGCCAAATGGAGCAGGCGGCAAGCATTTAAGATGTGATTTATGGGAAAGATTTGGGAAAATATGTCGCCAAGAGAGCATTGATGGCCTGGAATTGGGGGGAACGATCAAATTTGAATTCAAAAGGCGCTATAAAACTCAAAGGGCTAACCAGAAGACAACACTTAGTCATTTGAGAATTGAGCAGTTGAGCAGAGCACAGAGTGTTGAGAGTCAAGCGAGAATAGAGCCCCTGAGTTCACGAAAGATAACATACAGTGTAGAAATGATGACGACCACTAAGGATGGGTTGGGCATTGAAGAAGGAACCGCCGGTGAGGCTGCGCAGACCCCCATGGTACAAGATGTTCCCGAAGGTGCTAGGGTTGTGACAAAAATCACCAAATCACCATGGACGCTGAGGCCAAAGAAAGACAAGCAGGAAATGGGACCAGTACACATGTCCCTGAGGAATCCGCGACACAGCAAGTTATCAGTGGAAGAAAAAGGGAAGGCAATCACCATTGAAACATATGTGGAGGAAGAAGACTTGCAGGCCCTAATTGCCACTACAGAAGAAGAAGAAGAAGACGTGGAGGAAGACACCAACCATTGCGATTTGTAGCGAAACTTCTCGCTTATGTCCCTCCGCAGAGAGGGAAGACCAAAATACTGAAGGATTTGGATGCAACGAAGAGCGCACTCCAGACCCCGCTCCTCCCCGATGGAATTTTTTTTGAGTGCTTGCACCTAGGCCGCGTGCCCACCATGAAATTTAAAGAATGGGACCTCACGGACAGCGAGAAGATTCTGTACCTAGAGATGGAAAAGCTAATGAAGCAGAATACAAAAGGGGCAATGATAACATTAGAGCCGCGAAAATGGCTGCGCAGTGTGGAAAAGGCTAGGTTGCTGCATTTGTTATGAATACCATATTTCCACCGCTCGCCCATCACCATTTTCGTCATCAGGTAGCTGCTCTGCCTGGTGCATGATGGGTATCTATGGCTGGAGGAGCCTATTCCCATCATGATAGACCTCATCCACAATATTTCCCAACTCCCTTGTCAGGGAAAGGACCCTGTGACTATAGCCGAAAAAGGAAGCGATTTGGCTCTCACGGAAGCCATGAAGGCAAATTATAAACTGGAGAAAAAGAAGACGGGCTATGCCATCTCCAGCATCAAGGATAAGGGAGTGCGCATAGCAACTCAACTCCTGGCCTGTAAAGTAATGAGAAAATTCTGTGCCGATGAGGTACCAACACCAGTGGTCGCGTTGGTCGAATAGTGCGCGGAGGAGGTCCAGTTCAACTGGGTTGAGTTCCTCTGTGAGGAGTTTTTGTTAAACTATCACGAGACCCAAGAGCAGGATAAGACCTTCCACTACGCGTGGTTGCTCTTATCAATTTTGCTGGTAGTGGGAGAACTACCGGAGGATAGTCAGTTCCCGAACATTGACCGAGACTTACCAGAGGTCGTGAAGTATGCTTTGCTCTAGGCCACCAAGGATGCGAAACGGATTTGCGATACTAAAATTTTCTAAGTGCTCATGGAGGCGAGCATCTGAATGTGGATCAATATGAGGCCGCACCTGTCACCTATGGTGCACAATAGTTTGCAGAGTTTTGCAGACTTTAAGGTGGACATGCACAACATATACATCAGGGCACGTAAGGATCCGGCGTAGGAGTGGACAAAGCTACCATTTGTAGCCACTGACGACGTGATCTTTATAGTATTGGAGACATGGCCTCCCGAGTTGCGCGCCCCAGATTTGGCGGAGCAAGAGAAAGAAGCAACACAGAAACAGAAGCATGATGCCAAGTTGCACGTCACCCAACTGGCCGAGAGAAGGTGGAATGAAAAAGTAGTAGCTGAGGTAAGGGCAGTACGCGAAGTGGCACAGAAATTCGTGGAGCAAAAGAAGGCCGCAGAAGTAGCAGCAATAGCGTAGACAACAGAGGCAACGACAGAGGAGGGCCAAGCAACGTCCTCAGGACAGGAGGCAGAGGACACTAAAATAGCAGAAGGGAGCGTAGACCTAGGGACCGTGTCCACACAACTCAAACGACCGCACATCGTAGAGAGATTAGGTCCAAGGAAAAAGGTTAAGGCTTCAAAGCTGGCCATTGACCCGCTTGACCGAAGGTGATCTCCATGACATCAACATAACAGTTCGCGATGTCACCAATGAAGCACTCCAAGAGTTTATGATGGAGCACCACAGTGTGTTGGGGGCCCTCACAGTGCAGCTGCAGGAGTTAGAGGTGCGCCCCCCTCAGGAAGGTACCCTGTCTACCCACGTCGCAGCAAGCACTTCAGCAACAGAACAGATGCGGTGCGCGAGGATGGCCAACACAATAGTGTTGCTAGAGGGAGCAATAGTATCATTAGATGCGATGGATCGAATGATAGTTAGCATGATGAAAGGCCTTGGCCTTAATATAGATGCCCTTCCAAGGGAAATGCTCTATTAGCTTCAGGATGGGATCACAATAGAGCTGCGCGCTAGGAAGAACCACATGATCCAAGTTCTTAGTGAACAGAAGATTAATATGGAGCAGCTCAGCTTGAAGCATGATGAGTTGGTGTTGCAGAACCAAAGGTTGGTGGAGATGGTAGATGACGCTTGTCGACACGTCCCAGAGCTAGCTATCGCAGTAGATCTGCCGGTAGAAGTGTGGATCCATAGTTTGGCAAATGGTGTCTGCGATGCAAGAGAAGAGACAACGAAGGTTCAGCTGGAGCTGAACCTTCAGATTGCCGAGCCGTGGTTGAAGGTGCAGCCTTCCACTCTCGCGAAAATTCGAGAACAGTGTGCCAACGCTATTGCAGCAGGAATGGCAGATATTGCAGGTGCAGTGCGCGACTGCACAAATATGTTGGAACAGGCACTGGAGGTCCTCACGACCTTGCAGGAGGATCCCAATATCTAGCGGCTAGAGGCAGAGGCACACAAACTCCAGCAGTAGTACGATAGAATCAGAGGGATGAAACAGACATTAGTCCTCACTCAGTGGCTTGCAAGGACGCAGCAAGCCAAGGCCTTAAAGGAGTAGGTGGACGTAGCGTGCCACAAGGAAGCAGTCCTCAAAGCATGTGTCCATACATGGATCGACGAAGCCTTCACAATCACGACAGATATTGAAGGAAAGCTCGGGCAAATTCAGGGGATGCATGCACAGATGTATCACAGCACGCCAGAAACAGAGGTTTCAGAAGATAGAATGTAGCAAGTTCAATAAGCAGTGGCTCAGTGTGTTGCGGACATCGGGATAGTTCAGAACCAATTGGAGGGACTCCGTGCCAAGATCGCTGCGCCGACAGAGTGACTCGAGGATGAGTCACGATGTTTGTGTTGGGGGCTTGTTGGGCATGGAATTCCCCCACAACATGTTTAGGGGCTAAAAGCCCAAGTTTTGAAGAATAATATTGTAAAGATCCACGAATTGCGGGCGTGGAGCGCGAATTGTATGTTAGAGTCATAGGGTTGTTCGCCCTAAGTTTTGAATGTAGTGTTAGCCTACCCATGGTTCGTGGACCATGGGATTCTATAAATAGAACAAGGCTCTAAGTTGTAAAGTAGAGAAGAAAATAAGAATTGAATGAATGGATGGAGTCTGATGGTTAGCGAAGTGTAGAGGAAAAGTCTAAGTGTCTAGGGTTGTACTAGTAGGAAGAGGCTCTACAAATGAGTGCGCAAAGGTCTAGTAGAGTCCACAGCTAAGTGTGCGGACCCCTGCAACTGAGTGCATAGGGTAGAGTCAAGTCTTTAACCGAAGGAAGAGAATAATAAAGAGAAGTTATCTTACCAATTCTATGTATCTGTTCTAAGTTATTACATGTTTGATGTTACTTGCAATTATACTGTTTAGTTATTGCGCACACTTGTATTGTGAATACTGTTAAGTATGAATGAAAGCATACAAATAAGTTAAGTAAATCAACTAATATCGGATTGAGAGTAGGGACTTGGGTAATAACATTGTTCGACCCCTGAATAGGGTTGCACGAAGGCAGCATCTCAGGCTACGAGGTACGGGTAAGTGCGCGTAGCAACGTGTGCGCTGGATCAAACTGCGGACCACTTGAAATCATCAGACATCCCCAGGGTGCGGAAACCTGGTTCTAGTACCCTTCCATACTACTTCAGGTGAGACCTCAATCCACACTCCGCAGACTGTTGCCGAAAGGGCCAGTAGTACTGGGATTTGTTTGGCTAAATCACTTCTGAACCTGGGTCAGGCCCCACTAAGCCAACACCTTGTGAGGCTTGTTTTCACATTATGAGCTAGTATGGTGGCCTTGTCACGAACACAGGTTATTATTTTCACATTATTTTATCATTAGGAGCCCATAGGCTAATTCAAACTCCTTAGGAGGATATATATTGATGTTAGATACATTCGTTTGTATCATCACTTGACTTGGGATCTCTCTATCTTTAGAGAACTTCACATTTTTTCCTTGGAGGATTATTTTGGAGGATGGATGAATTTTCATGTATGGATTTGGGTTATTTATATCTTGGAGCTTCATATTTGCAAAAAAAAATCTAGTTGGATATATTCTATAATGTTGTAAGTAAATTTTGACATGGTTATTCTTGCTGGTGCATACCGCTAAAATTAGGGCTAGTTGCTGCATAATTGAAATGTGGAATTAAGCATGTTTTAGCTAATTTAATGTATGTGCCAATGTTATATGAATGAAATCTCCTAGATATTTATTTGTCTCGATAAGCTTGCATCCTTTTCTTTGAGGTATAAATGCTTGAAGGTTAGTTTTCTTTTCTTTCTCTCAACATTGGATGAACCTGACTTTCTAGGCCTCCTTGATCAAGAAACAAAGTTCTTACTCATCATTATCCTTGACTCCATATCCCCAAGTGAATTAGGCACTAGTCCCTAAAAAGGGTGATCATTTTAACCTTTCTTTTACCATTTTCCCCCTTTTTCCCCAATTCCAGCCCCATTAGGCACCTAGGGCATCAATTTCCTAGGAATTGACCCAAGGAAAATTTTTTAATTCCTTTAGGCTACTGCACTAGTGGGCCCTCTCTCTCACCTCCACATTTGAGTAAATTCTGATGGTAGAATCTTCAGAAATCCATAGCCCTAGCTCTAGGAGCAAATTTTTCCTAGGCATCACGAAGGCTAGACATTAATAGGATCAATTCACCTTTTGAAGTAAACATTCTTGTTTGATCCTTTCCCCTCACCTTTTGTAGGAGAGGAACATCATTGGATGTTCATTCCATCCCCGAACCTGGGCTGGCTCTACTTGGTCCCGTGTGGTCCCACTTCTCGACAAAGATTATTTGTCAAAGACCATTTGGGAATCCAAGTTTTTGTTGTAGCGACTTAAACACCTCCAACATTTTGGTCTGTACTCAAATTTTGGAGCCTACTGTGGATCCTATGATCAATCGTTCCGTAGTCACTTATTTGGTAAGTTGATGATCTCAAGCTTCCCTCTTTGGTCGTAAGAGTTGCTCACGCTTTTATATTTTTATAGCACGTGTCATCTTTGGGAAAGGGATTATCACTCGTCATGGAAAGGGATTGTTTTTTTTTTTCTTCAGGGGGAAAGCTTTGTGAGAATGGGTTGTTCTCACCAGATAGACATGTTTCACACTCATATCTCACACTAATTGCACAATGTGCAAAAATCCCAACCTCTCTTAGCATTCAAAACTGCGCAGTGGGTTTCCCCCAGTGTCCTTCCCTCAATCGGAACTCACTGTCTCCAGAAACTGCGCAGTTTTGTTCCTTAGTTGTCTTGTTTGCCTTTCATCCTGAAACTGCACAGAGGTGTCCTCCCAAGACATCATCCCGCAACAGTGCCTTGCATCCTAAAACTCCACAGTTTGTCCCCCAGTTGCTCAGTCTGCCTTGCATCATGAAACTACATAGATGTGTCCTCCCAGGACCTCATCCCGCAGCAGACACTGTCCACTGAAACTGCACATATGTGTCTCTAAGTGAACACAAGAACAATGACATGCTAGAGGACTCTCAAGGAGCTGAATAAGAAGATAAGAAGACCAAGGAACCCATGGTATGATAGAAGATCGGGACCACATGAAGACTCAATCTAATGCACAACCCTTTGGAGGGAAAGTATGGAAAATGAAGCACATCTTTTGAAATACTCCTTTAGTATAGCTTGAAGAACTTCTTATCATTGTCATATCATTCTGTCTTCAATGGCATTCATGGTTGCAAGCACTGAAAGTCATTCCATGTGTTTCTTCTACGTGTCTTGCCCCCTTTCACTTGTTGGATCAATTGTCATCTTTTGACATGTTTGGTTGTTATGTCATGTTTTCAAACAGTTCTAGTGACCATGAATGTTTGTCTTTGTGTATACAAGTTGTCCTAACCATGTGAACACCTATCGCACTCATATGAAAAGTTGTAAGAACTGTCGCACAAGTGTTGTCACAGACATCCAAAGTTGTATCCCAAGTGTCACACTTGATGCTTTCAGAACTAGAGAGTCTCACAGAGGGTCATTGTTTGCTATGTTGTCACGGTGGTCAATGTTGTCATGTTGTCAAAGTATGCTAAGTGTGTGATCACAATGTTGAGTCATCACAAGTTCACTTGCCTCTCACACTTAGCCATTTTCTTGAAAATCTCTTGACAAAACAACTTCACTTCACTGCCCTCGACTAAGCTGCACTAAGCAGTCTCAACCCTCAGTGGTGATGCTCTACTTCCTGGAACTACGTAGTGCTTGAGGTTGTCCTTTGGGTCAGTTGCACTACGCAATCCCAAAAGTGAACAACTTATCTTCCTTCCTAGAACTGTGTAGAAATTGCCTCACTTTCTATCCAAACTACGCACTTCGCAAGAACATTCATAGAGCCTCCTTCCTGCTTGCTAGAACCCCGCATTGCGCAGAGACCTGAGCTTTCATTTCTCCCCAAAATTGCATATCCCAATGACTTCCCTCAACCGGGACTCACTGCTCTAAAAAATTATGCAGAATTGTCCTTTGGTCCCTCTGCTATCCCACCTTGCCTTCAAGAAACTACGCAGGGGTGTCCCTCAAGGTCCCACTTTGCAGCTGCTATTGGTGTCCTTAACTGTGCAATTATGCCTTCCAGTGGCCTCTGTGTAGTTTTCCTCGATAGTGAAGACTATGCCCTGGAGTTCCTTGTCCAAGCCTGAATTTTTTTTTGCGCAGTCTCAGTGACCAGTCCTCCCTCCCTATCACCTTGAACTATGCCATGCATAGTAACTAAGCACTCTTCCCAACATGACATTTGCTCCGGGCCCAGAACACAGAAAACCATGCATCATTCTAGACTAGGAGGTTTTTGGATTTGATGTCATCCCATCATGAGTGAATTGCAGGCACAAGTACACTAATAGGTCATGGCGAGATGACTAACGAGGTGAACAAGGAGCGCACATGCTAGAAAACTTACTTGTAGTTAGACGAACGAACAACACACATCAAGTAGTAAGCGAAAGGAACACAAGCATGGAACCATATTGCAAGACCAAGGCCATTAAAGACCCCGCAACATCAAGCCATGCGGAGGAGAAGATAAAGCACACATGAGAGTACATCCATCACTTCACAGCGCAACAGATTGAAATGGACACCACAACCATCTAGTATATGTCAGCAGCATCATGTCAAGTTGTGTCATGAGTTGTCAAGGCCACATGACTAGTATGGGCCATATTTGTTGTAACTGGATGTAATGTAAAGTGGATGTCCAATGGACACACACATGAAGATGAAGAGTCATGTTAGTTGAAAAGTCATAGGAAGTTGAAAATTCTTGAGGGTAGTCCAAGAGTCACAAGGTCAAGCATCACCCTTGGCTATATATACCCCTCCCATTGTATGAGCAAGGAATTTTCACCTTGGCTCCTCCCACATAACCTTGAGAGTTTACAATCATTTCTTTGAGGAGCGAGGAGTGGCTCGAATGTCCCACTACTAGGATAGTGATGTATGGTGTACATATGTGTCTTGGGACTTTTTCTTAATTCATAAGCATGTTAAGGCCAACGCATTTCCATGCATGTTTTGTAGATGTTTGTAAGACTATTCTTTCAGCATTTGTAATGCATGGTTGTTTCTCCTGTACTAAGATAGTGGGACTACTTCAGTTGTTTTAGTATTTATATTGTTGGGAATGTGTTGTATTGGTTATCACCGTTGTCTCATCCCTGTGGGTTACTCTGCGGGATACTAGACAAACAACCTTTGTGTATTGGTTATCATCACCATCACTTCCTTGTGGACTACTTCATGATATACTTGTTGTAGTGTTTTCTTCTCAAAGATGTACGAAAAGAACCCACTTAATATTGTGGATGAAAAACAATCTCAACAATAGAAATGGTTGCTAAACATTGTATATCTGCAGCAAATGATAGAAACAAAACCTACCAAAATTAGGATCTATGCCACAATCATAATTAAACAGCAAAACAAAAGAAACCATCATCCAATCATCCAATGGAAACCAGAAATACAAACAATAGTTTTTATTATAACACCTATGAAGGGAACAAATAGATGTTACCATTCCCCCTCTATGGGATGGATTCTTGGCTATCATCAAATGTCTTCAACTTGTGTAGAGTCTCTCTCCTCTATAATGTGTAAACCCAACAAAAATATGGTGTGCAATAATGAAAATAATCAGAGTTACAACAGTGAGTGCGATAATGAAAATAATCAGAAGTGAATAATGGATGGAAAACCCTTTTATTTATAACAAATATTGAGTTATCCTCCAATAATGAGCAATAATAAAATATTATTGATCCCATTCTTGGAATTACCACTTGGAATATTTTATTATATTTGGTTAGGAGGGAAAAAAATATTTAAACTTTTATTTAGAAATACTAAATAAATAAATGATTTATTTATTATCCCAAGGAATTAGTTAAGGAATAATAAACAAATAAGGATTTATCTAATTATTCCCAAGGGATTTAGTAAAATTTGACAAAGAATAATAATTAATTAGTGATTAATTAATTATTATTAGAGAAGAATAAGATAATTAATGATCTATCTGTTTATTTTTCATGATTGGGTCAAATACGACAAGGAATAATAATTGAAAAATGGTTTAATTAAATATTCCTAGAAGAAAATCAAATAAATAGTGATTTATTTAATTAGTCTTCATGGGTTGTGGTTTATTAAGTAATTTATCACAGTGAAAGAAATTTTACTATGGTAAAATTAGCTTTACATGGTGTACTTCGATCCATATAGTAAATTAGGGTAGATGATCAATTTTTTGGTGGTAACAGATTGCCCCCTAATGTACGACTGTTAGGAACAAAACGTATGACTGAAGTACATTGTAAAGACACAATCACTAGACAACACACAGGAGTCAGAGAGAGAGATAGACCAATAAAGGTGAAGTGAAATAGGATAGGGACAGAGGGGGAGAGACTAATGCAAGTCTCCTTTTATGTTGTGGTACCAGACCTTAATGAGGCGGGGGAGGCATACCCATACCCGCCGAGATAACTTAGCAGAAAAATAATGGTGTGCCAAGAAACATCAAACTGAGCAATGAAGTACATCAGTTAAATGGTACATGACATGCTGGCATAACCGAGCCAGAAAATAATACAATGTGTCCCATATACATAATGCAATTGGAAAAACATGAGCTAGGACTGAATACAATAATATCTGAGTACATGAGATACAAAGGCCCTTCCCTCAAAAAATGGGTGGAAGGGAGCGTAAAATAACGGAAGAAGCCCTGCTGAATAGGGAAGGGATTTGAAAACTAAATGGATCATCTAAAGGAGATGTGCATGCTATGAACACTGCAATTGGTATGAACCGAACCCATCAACTCTACGGAACTACATCTGAGGTTGTAGCTTAATAGGAATGCATCCGAGCATGTGGGGGGATACTTGAAGGCCACCCCCTCATGAGGTCTGAAACATCACACACAAACTCGAGAATCACACGTACAATCTGTTGCATCACTAGACCATCAAGTGTATGAATCATGAACATGAAACGACCAAGTCAAAGGGAAATAATGAGTCCCTCTGCTCAATCTAAGGCGTCGAACAAGAATGGAAGCTGGAACTAAGGTACATCGCCCTCTAGGTTGTTCTTCTGGAATAAATGGGCTGATGTCGATAGAATAGGGTTCGCAATAGGTGAGGCAATGAGGATCCTCAACTAAGGAACAAGGGAAAATAGTAATGTGATGGATGGACTGACACTAGGGATAATGGGAAAAGTGGGACCGAGGGACAAGAAGATGACCTGCCTTGTCAGAGCATAAAGTTCATGGTTGACCTAGCAGCAAGTAACTCAACTCTGGAGGAGATGGGAATAATATGACTGGAGGCCAAAATGGGTAGCACAGGATGAATGGTATGAAAATATGGATGGCATAATATGACATGATATAATGGGATGTGAAACAGAATCCATGGATGCAAGGGTGACTCATCGTGTATGCTCTAAACAAGGGTGACTCGATGACACTGCCACACAGAATAGGCTCAGTGGGGACCATGAAAACATGAGTAAATGATGGTTACTCATGACGAAAAGAAACACATGGTACGACAAGTATTAAGAGGAGGTGGAACTCAAAGTACAAGTGTCACTTTATGAAGAAATTTGATTTTGAGAGGCGATGAAGTGACCCTTCTTGGAAAAATGGCTTTCGGGTGAAGTGTCAAATCATCCAAAACTGTGAAAGATCCATTATAATACTCGATGAGAGATTTCCAACAGTGTTGATGGTTCGTCAAACCAAGCTACGATATGGTCGCAATGTGTGACAAAAAAATTGTGGGTTTTCTTATAAAGGGTATTTTCTCTCCAATTTGAGAGGAAAAGAAGGCCCTAAATCTTCTGGAGATCGTAGCAGACAAACTGACCATCGGAATTGGGATCTATGACTTTCAGGCAAGTGGCCTTACTTGTCTAAAGATGGCCTTAATGCTTTGTTACACAGTAATTTGTTGCCGTTTGTCACCGTCCCTGTTACCCCTCTCCTGCATCTTGGAGGACTCATTCCGGGACTTGTGAGAAGTGACAAGACTTGAAACCACTTGCATCATTCACCTCTGAACATGAGCTGCATATGCCCTGAAGACATCTCCTGCTCCTTTCCCTTAAAAACAGCCCTTTTTACATTAGCGCTGTCCCACTGTGTTATGCCCCCGCCAATGGGGAAAATCCTATAAAAGGGGCGCGCCATTAGCGCTCTGTCCCAGAGTCGCAATCGCGGAAACCTTTTTGGGCAAAGTTTTGAACTAATCAATCTCCGAAAGTTCTATCCAACTCATTCACCAACTGAATCCAGGTTAAGTGAGGATGGTTTGGCTTCGAATCTCCTTGAATGGGAAGTAGTTTTGCCACCATTCCATAGAAGTTTCCAAGTGATGAAGCAAAATCCATTATTGTTGTGATTGATCTTATCTCTTCCTTTTCATCTATAAAATCTTGTCTCCATGACTTGAGCAAGCTAGTTTCTAGTTCTGATTCTAGTGGCAATACTTGTGCTGAAAGGAAGATATCAAGAGATTAGAGTTGCAAGAGCCTTCTTTGTGTCCATAGGGCTTTACCTAAGTAAGGAGAGCTTGTCACCAAAGAGAGAGAGGCTTGTCCCTCATCCCTTCAAGCTTTGCAAGACTT